>NDXB01019888.1:230074-246072 GCA_002631895.1 Agapornis roseicollis | reverse complement strand
TTTCCCCCCCCCCCCCCCCCCTTTCTTTTTTCCTTCCCTTCAGCTATTTAGGCCAACTCTGGCTAATCACACTTTCTAACTTATACTCAGTCACTGCCATGGCAACCATTTCAACATGCAGTTCATAGACTACCTCTGAGATGTACAGCTCCTTTGAGAAACACGTACACCTTGATGCTTCAGGAGAGGCATTAAGAGAGGAGAATGATCATCTGCTACCCTGACACATTTTTCTACAGTCTTACCTCTGGCAGCATGAATCTCTTCTTTTTGCTCTGAATAGCTCATCACTTGTTCTGTTCCCTTTCCCTCCCCCCAAAATAGGTACTTTAAAAACTGACACAGATTTATAGAGATGAAAAAGAAAAGGTGTAGGAAGGGAAATGCACTTGGAAATTCCATTCTCTGGTCTCTAAATTCACCCTTGTAAAAATGCTGCAGAGCCTGTCCTGTTACTGCTCTGAAGGAAATCCTGTTTTGTTCTGTTGTGTCACCATGGAAAAGGAGAAAGCTCTGGGGACTTGCTTTCTGGTTTTATTGAACCCCAGGAGAGAGATGGCAGCTCGGGAGTAGGGTAGTTGCTGCTCTTTCCTCCTTTGCAAAATGGCTCCTGTTCAGAAATGCAGCTGCCCTGCAACATCCAAACACAGGTCTGCATTTATTCAGGTGTAGAGAGAGATTTGAACAGCACTGAAAAAGATCTGTCTGGAACATGCAGATGTGTTTTTCCGGCAGTCACCTCTGAGGATCTTGCCCAAGATGGATGTGATTAGGCTTGCTTTTGACTAGTCATGATGCCTGCCCCAGACACGCAGCCAGCATAGGGAAGTGCTGCAGTGAGGAGCTACACGGGTATCTGCCATGCTGGTTACAAACCGATCAGTTATTCTGCTCACACCTCACACACTCTTCTCCCAGGTGCAGTCAGAGGGGAGGCTCTGACTGACAGTACCACAGTATAAAAAAAACCCTTTTTCATTTCCTCATGTAATTTTGGCTGCTGTGTGGAAGAGTCTGATTCCACGACTTGGATGTTTTCTTTTATGTGTTTGTGTGTATAGGTTTCAAATATGTACATAGCACGCATAGTGTCATGCTGATCCTTATCAGGTGTAATTACACTGGACATTCCTTTCTTCCCATCTGTTTCTCTGTTTTTATCACTGTCCTTTGTCAGCTGGCCAGCACTACAAGCAAGACCTGCCCCCACCACTACCAACTATTTGCCATCAGTAAGATAAATGCTTCTGTGCTGACCAAGGGAGAGGAGAAATTCAGATGCAGTCACAAGCAAGCAAATGCTGGCACCCCCAAAATAACCTGGGTGGAACATGAGAATTCAGTGTAAGTGTACCACTCAGCCCCCCAGTGCTAGCTGTAGGAGAGCACCCCCAAACAGTTCTTTACACCAAATTTTTCTCTAGGAACAAAATCTGAGAGGCAGGAGCCAGGAGTCCCTGAGGCAGGCAGATAAATCTCAGCCAGCAGGTAAATAATATTTTGCAGGCACCTTCACCCTGTTATTTTAACACCCGCCCATGCAGACATGCATACTGTTTCATAAGCCCTGCATATGCACTTCTCAATCAAGTATCACATATATACTATCTTCCACTGAAATCAAACCTCTGCGACTGCTCAAGTTAGGAAACGCATCTGTATACTCAGAAAGAAACATCATATATAGTCTATCAAATCTCTGGGGCTTCTTGACCACATATAGACCGCGTGGGGGGACTCAGAGCCTCAACTGTCCTTTCCAATAAGCAACATAAAGTCAAGAGAAAGGCTGGCAGGAGGAGAATACAGAACGTAACTAACTACTTTTATCCCACGTATTTTAATGCTAATGCATTTCTGTAACCATATAATAAGCATGGACACAATTACAATAGGTCTGTGAACTGGAATACCATCTTTATGGTATACGTATACCATATCACTCTTCATTGAATCAAATTTCTATAAACCACTGCAGTGAACTGAAATTTCGCTACACCCCACTTCCTCAGTGTATCCAATTCTGTCAGTCTCACTACTCTGTAGGTAAGGATACACTCTTACCCCACTGTGAGAGACAGCACAAAGGGAGAAAAGCTACAAATGAAGCTGGAAGTCTTCTCTTTCTTATATGGTGCATTAGGTAACTTCCCTGACACCAGCCAGACTGGTAGCATCTAGAGCAGTATATCAAGCACTAGATGCTGCCAGTGCACAAGTGCTGGAGTTCAACCATCCATCCCTCCAGCTCTCAGCGTGGTCCTGGCTACATTTTTGGCCTAGGTGAAACAGCACTTTCCCAAACTGCTCCCAAGTACAGTCCAGGAGTTAGCATGTGCCAGGACTGTTCCAAATAGGTAGTCTGTATGTGGCCACATGGTTTTGGAGGGCAAGAAGGTTTATCTGTCACATCATGGCCAGACAGTGTTATTCAGCCACAAAGCAGAACGCAGCTCCTGTACCTGCCCAGTTTATTAGCACATAGTCAGATGCCACCCAGGCTGGTGCCTTGGGCTTTGCTCAGTGACACAGTGTACCTGCCTCTGTTTTGATCAGGACATGTCTCTCAGCCAACCATGCAAGTCCTCTCTTCCACTTTGTTCCAGTGCAAAGTCAAACTAACTTTGGCTACAGGTATCTTAAACCACCACCACATCTGACGCTGAAGAGGCTGAGCAGAGAAGTGCTGATTCAGCCAGCACCACCTCCAAGCTGGGAGCTGAACCTACCCCCAGCACCATCTCACCCTGCTTTGCTCCACCAGCCCAAAGTCCACCAGGTTATACCCAAGTTGTAGATAGGGGAAAGATAGCAATGTGGTTGCCTGTTTCTCCACTGACAGGGCTTCCTTTGGACTTCACACTGCAAGCAAGCAGGAAAGGACATCACAGTGGCAGTAGCAGCAGCCCAGTCCCTGGCACATGGCCTCCACAGGAACCTGTTGCCCCAGCCCAGCATGCTGGCCCTTCCCTCACCGCTCCAGCCAAGGAGAACCTCAGACTTGACCAAGTAGGTGCCGCAGGCCACCTGAGGGCTTTAACTGCCCAAAGAGGCAGAGCATGAAGACAGACTGGGCTCAAACCCAGGCTAAGCATATGCTACAGACAAACCTTCAGTGAGCCTGAGGCACAGCCATGAAATAAAGCTGGATGTCCTGAGGCAACCAGTCCTCCCTTAGCTTTGTATTCCTGTGAACATAAACCAAACCTGACCTCTCAGGAGGCTGCATTAGCATTCCACCTCTGAGCCAGCACCCCCCATTGCTCCTCCAAAGCCTGGGCAGCACAGCATCTTCTCTCCACAGTACTGAGCTGAGGAAAGCCCTCTGTTTACAGGCAGTGCAGAAACCTGTACTATGTACTCTTCTCACCTCCTTTGGAATTCAAGTGTTAAGCACTACCTTGCTTTCCAATGGGATGTGAAAGAGTTTAGGAAGAAAGCTAAAGGACATTTCTTATATCTACTTAAGAAACATTCAGGTCCTATTATGTTCCAAGGGAGATCACTGGCACAGAAGAGAGAGATTAGAACTGTTCCATCAGGGCAATACCCATGTTCCCAAGCAAGTCAGGAGAGATTGCAGGGAAAAGCAAACATAGCAAAAAACCTTTTGCAATGCACAGCTCAATAAACAATTGCAAATTGTTTGAATTAAAGCAGAGAAATTGCTTGAATGAGTTCTGAACCTTTTTTCTGCTTCCTAATAATGAGCATTTTCTTGTTTTGCAATCATGCCCCTGGAATGAGAAGTCTCGTAGTTTGGGGATATGCTCACACTGGGAACATTCACGTGACCTTTCAGATCACATTCCTCCTATTTATAAGTATTAGTCATCCACTTAGAGAGCAGAACTAATACCATGTTTGTTAAATGACTAAATGTGCGCTATGAATAACCAGCAGTGGGTACTTAAAACCACAGTCCTATCCAAGAGCACAGTGAGAATCCATAGCCAGCATATGCTTAGACAAAGCACAAACAAAACTACTGCATGTAAAATACATTTGACCACGAGTTTGAAAACAGTTCACTCACAGGAAGAAAAGGCTAAATTCATCTGGTAGGTTATCTTCCAGAAATAGCTCACCTAGTTATTTAGTCATATAGGAGAGCTGGCAAGAGTGTGTGACAGCTGAGGGTTTAAATTTGAACAGGCTCCAGGCAGGACTGTAAGATGAAGAGGATAGCACACAACTCCGCTGGAGCTTGGCCATTACACTACACAGAAAACGTCAGGAGCACTGTACTATAACTTTGTAACTTTGTCACTGGCAAAACATGAGGTTTAGGAGCTCTGAGTAATGCCTGACTTGTTAACTAACATGTTGCTCAACTTAGCTTCAGGGAAAGCACAACACAAGCCATGTGTGTTATTAGCCCAAACACGTTTGTGAGTCCCAGCCAACAGGAGTAAACTTTGTGTGCCTCAGATCTCACCAGTGCCTCCAGCAAACTGCCACAAACAGACTCAGTTCCTAGGTCAGGAAAAAAGGTCCTTCCCAGGTGCTAAGGACTTACCTGCTCTACATGCAGCAATATCAGCACTTTGGGAAACATTTATCAGGACAAGATGGATGTAGTCAGTGTATTCATACCATATGAGTGCACATATCTGGCAGAAGAAAATCTTGTGGAAAGAAGGAATGAAGGACAAAAGGTGGGCGGAACAGGAACAAGGAAAGTATAGACAGCAGCATGAGAAATTAAAAGAGACAGCAGGCTATGTGTCCCTCTGTAAAAGAAACATTGAAGCAGACTGAACTGTGTGAACACCACGTTTCTAACAGCAGGGAAAATATAAGTGCAAGGAACTTACCAGAGTTTTGAAGAATGATGTGCAAATTACAGGCTGGAGCACAGAGGATTAAAGGACTTTGTGAGTTCCCACCTGCCCATCAGTTTAGCATTAAAGTCCAATGATGTGCTTCCACACTGCACAGGATGGCGCTGCGGGGACACTGGGATGGATTCAACACATTTTTGCTCAAACCCTCTTAGGGCAAGGATGGACAATGCCATCAGGAGATGCCTGGCTATAGTCCCATGGCAGCACTGGGGAGCTGCCCCTGCCAGCAAACCTCTCTAGTGTCAAGCATGACCAGAAGGAGGCAGGCACCAAGCCTGAGGCACCAGCTGAAAGGTTCAGTGAGAAGGTAGCAGCTACAGGTACAAATATTACTTCCTCATTGCAGCCTCCATGGATGGTCGTGCCTGTGCAATACAGAGGATGTTTTGAATGGCAGAACACAGGCAGTGAATCATCTTATAATCACTGCTGGTGTGTCTCAGCCTCAGTGTATCATCAAGCCTTCCTTTGGGTCAAGTAATCATTCAAGTCTGAATCATCGCCACACAGGTTTCTCTTAGCGCAGGCTGGCATGGTCAGTGAGCAGAGCTAATTGAATGGGCTCTCACCGTTTTACCACCGTCCGGGAGGGCCTGCAAGCCTGGGGCTTTCAGCTTTGCTGTACAGATCCTGTGTGAGGGCTCCAACAGATCACGTAGTCTGTTGGGCCCTATACAAAAGTCAAGCAGCAAAGTGCTAACCATGTAAATTATCACTGTTTCCTCAAAACCTCCTCATGGGTCAAAGGATTAGCACTTTCCCGGGCTCGAACAATGTTGGTAGCAAGTCAGGACCTCCAAATCACAGAATAATTGAGGCTGCAAGAGACCTCAGAGGTCATCTGTTCCAAGACCCCTAAAAAGCCAGGTTGAGTGTCCCCCTCCTCATCCTGAGCTGAGCTGCCAACACAAAGGAAACAGAAATCCTGTACAAGCCAAAGAACACTTGTGCTGGTGGGGCCCATCTGAGATCAAAAAGGTAAGGAGAGATCATGGAAAGAAAATCAAGCATCATCAGGTTGTACCAGACAGCCACAAGAGCAACAGAGTAAACTTAGGGGAAGACCAGCAAACCCAGGGGGGACAGAGAGAGGTGGCATGCTTGCTTCCTCTGCTGCCAAGATGGAGGCAGGGAGGGTGGTGTGGAACCACTTCTCCTTTCTCCCAGTTTGCTGCACGTGCAAAGGAGCCACCTCCTGACACCACAGAGTAAGAGCCAAGGTTGACACAGCTGAAAGAGGGAGCACAGTCCTTCCTTCTGAGGCCTGGAGAGGGTGGAGGGAAGGGGGCAACCCTCATTCCTCTCTAGGCCAGACGGGGGAAGTACTCACCAGGTCTCACCCCCACCCTGTCACTAATATCAAATAATAATAGTACTTAGCACTTCCATAATTACCTTTGCACTCTGGTATCACAGACACAGCTGAATTGGAAGTCATTAAGATCATTATAATGAGCTTCAGTGGATCCTTTCAGTCGGAGGTATTATTTAGCCAGCCCTCATTTTCGTGGTTGCATCTGAATAAGCACTCTGCATTGAGGTGAGGTTCACCGATGAGACACCTTGGCATAAAGACAGTCTCCTACTTGCAAAGGCAGAGTAAGTGTCATTATGCATGTTTCACCAGACTTCAAAATGCCAAGGAAGGTAAGTCAGGTTATAGCTGACTCCACCTTCAGCTTCTCAGAGCTGCAAAACTCTTCCCATGGACTGGCACTTGGCGGAGGTATGCCATGACCTGTTTGTTAGCAGCTGCCATTCTGGAGGCCTTGAACGGTTAATACAAGCAGCCAACACAAGCCCTCACAGCAGATGTCAATTCCACAAGAACTCTTACGAAATTGAAGGGGGCAGAAGGCCAGCAGCTCTGGGAGCACCTTGCACCAGGAACAGGAGAACCATACTGACCTAGTGAAGGTGCTGGCGCGGACCTGGGCTGCTGGCATGAGCTCAGACAGAGGGCCACGTGGACCTACAGCTGTGTTGGACCAGGCACTGTTAGGGCTAGGGGGAAGAACCGTGTTCAGAGCTGCCTGCAGAACAGAGACCCGCTGGTCCTGGGTCTGGTTTTAGCTTCACTGAAGGCTTTCTTGTTTGGCCTTTCATACAAAGGAATTAACTGCCCCTTTAATTGTGGTTAACTCAGTTCCCTCTTCATAAATGCAAATAAAGGCACTTAATTTCTCCCATTTTTGTCTGTCCTTCATGTTTGGGCTGTGAATCCCTCGGGAAAACATCAAGGGCTTATAGGTGTACCTGTCTTCTTACTAATAAAAGTCATGTGCTGCTTTTGTCATTGAAGCAGGAGGAAACATAGACACACAGAACAAACACTTGCACTGCAATTTCTTATGTTTAAAAAACAAGAACAAAAAGGTAATAGAATGTAATACTTTGACCAAGAGCAAAGGTAAAATCACAGCAGCTGACTCAGTACAACAGAAGGGACTTAACAGAGTTGGCAACATTTCAGCCTGCCTTCTCAGGAACTTGAACGTGGGAATAAATTAAGAGTAACATAACGTGTCCAAAACATTGCCTGAATGAAACAAAAAAAAATAGTTACTGTTGGGCAAATGCGTTATTTTCAGCAGCAAGGAAGTTCTAGCAGAGCATGAGCACAAACTTGTGCTTAGTTCTTGGTGTTCAGTTACTGCCAACACTATAAATAAACCCGACCAAGGCAGAGAATCCAGCTCTGCCCCACCAGCCCCAAATACAGCTAAAACACTCTTCTAACATGTTTGTGACCTAACCATTCAATCCAACCTCCAGAAACAGGTAAAACATAGAGCACAAGACCCAAATAAGCTTCAGCACAGCTCAGAAACACAGTTAAGACACAAAGCTGCTTCTCTACTTCAAGGCAAACTCTCTGTTACAAAAAAACATTGAGGAGCAGTGACATTTCCTGAGTTCTGGCTGTATCTGCAGTGGGAAGGAGTTTCCCATGCCGTTTCCTTAATTAGCACAACAAATATGCTGACAACCTTCTCCACGTTGAAATCAAGCCATAGGCCACTAAAAAGTTGATCTATCTACGCATCCAAATCTACCACATGCTGAGCCAACATGTTTCAATGCTGTAATCAGGACCCAGATTATAACATGGCTTTGTCATGCATCCAGTTGCTGAAACAGACTTTGATGTCCCAATATGAAACTTATTTGTCCTGCAGTCAGCAAATAGGAAATGTGCCAATATATACATTCGACGTTTTGCAAGTGCTGGGGATTGTGTGCTGGTGTTTATTGGATCATTTTGACCACTACATGAATTTATAAATATGATCCAATTGAATTAGAGAAATATCATGATCTGAAGGCCAGATTTAAGCTTGTTTAGTCTGAAACAAACAGGGAATAACTCATTTGGCAACCAGTAATTTACTCTGGTTTCACCATGGAGAGATCAAGGCCACAGTTATCTCTTTACACAGTTCGATCTGATTTTAGTCCTTGTCAACAGGACATGTTATAATATGATCACACAGCAATTGAACAGAAAAGACAGCATGCCAATACAGTAAATATTGTAGTACCAGCCCTAGGGGAAAGTTTAGCAACCTTATGACAGGTAGGGTTTAAGCGTGTGAACCCAAGCCTTGTTCCTGAGACAATTTTTGCTTTGTTGGTAACGCAGCTGGCAAGACTAAGTCTAAAAGCAATTTATGCCTGGCCAGCTCATAGCTAATTCTGAGTGAAAGCTGTGACAGCTAAGCTGTTTCCTCCTGGCCAAGGCAGCCCATTTTCCATGACTGGTTCAGTAAGGTTGTTGCCTGCTGTGGAGACAGGAGATTGCAATGTGCCCGTGTGACTGGTCTGACCCCCCTTCCCACGTTTCAGTTGTCCCTATAGCAGTGCATCCCATGGTAATGCCGCACCATGGGCTGGGGCTCTCAGTAGGCATCTTCCAGGAATTCACCTCTGCTGTTACTGCCCTGTGGCGTCACTGCCTGCATTTTCCCAGAACCACTTGGCACTGAGGTGGCTGGACAGCAGGGCAGGTAGCCCTGCCAGCATAGCTGCTGCTTGGAAAATCTGCCCTGTGGATGTAAGCCAAGCATCTCACTGGTTACCCGCTATAACTCTTTTAGCTGGATACAAGGTCACAGTTGTGAGAGTAACAAGAATGTGTCTTTGATGACATTGACATATATTACCTGTGGTTTCTTGCTAAAAAAAAATAAAATAAAATAAAAAGGCATGCCAGAAAGTGATGCTCCATGAAGAACAAATCAGATCCCATTTTGTGTCCCTTCACCTGTGGAGAGAGGTTTCAATGTCACTGACTTCTGTGCCTGCAACTGCCACCCAGCCCAAAATGAACAAAACCAGGCTGATGAATGCCTTCATAACTTTCCCATCAAGCTGTTTTCATTCCTCAATTTTGTTTGCTCCATTTATTTATTTATTCATTTCAGTAATTGTCCTTCAATACCAGCTTTAAGACACAAATATGCTGTCAACAGACATCTCAGATTTTCCTTAGGCACTGTCAGCAAAAGGAACAACCTCCAAACCTACCACAACTACACGGGGCTCCTCCTGAGCTGGAGGGACCAGAGGGAAAACAGCTGAGAGCCAGTACTGGGAAGTCCCGAGTCTTGGCCTCCGTTGGAAGTACAGACAGCTGAAACCTCGAGGGGCAGCTGGACACTTCAGTGGTTGTGTGGGGAAAGGAGACGTCTGTCCCTGCCTGCTTGCAGGAGGACAACGAACAGTAAAGGTGCTTCCCTCCTGCTCAGACTGAACCCTCACTGCCATTGAACAGCATTACTCTCCTCTCCCAGGAAGAAGGGGAGAGATTAACCGAAAGGAAGCCTGACCTTCCTGGAAAAATGGACTTACTGATGCTGTGCTGGGCTGAAACCTGAAACCACTGAAACACTGGGCCTAGAGAAAGGGAATTACCAGACCAAGACTGGCATGATTCAGTAATGCAAACTAAGCCTCACACAGCTTCCTCTTCCTAACCCCATTCCTTCTCTCTGAAAGGCTCTTTGTATGTTTTAACCAAATGGAAGCAGTGATCTAGACACCAAGCAACCTTGCTGATGCCAGGCTGTGCATCTGCACAAGCCAGAGGGACAAGGTGCAGGCAGTCAACTCCTTCGGGAAGGCTTCCCTGAGGTTCCCCATTGTGCTCAAGCAGCAGCAAAAAAAACATCCACCCAAAGACTGACACATCTTTGCTCCCCACTGACCTCAATATAAAATTCATATTTGGAGATCAGAACCCCATGAGCGCGGTCTCATTTACACAGTTGCCTCCTTGGGAAATACCCCATCCTTCATCAGCATTGTTACCATTGAAGACACAGCTTAAGAAGCTCAGGAACAGGCAGCTTGGAGCCTCCAAACCCTTCACTAAACACCTCAGCAAGCACCATGCAGTCACACAGCTGCCGGGCCCTGAGCAGGAGGTACCACCAACACAAGGGAAAGTTTCCACAGTTCCTTTCTTGGGAGGCTTTCTGCCACACGGCCATGGATGAGCTGCTGCTTTAGGATGTCCAAGTCCTCCCTGCTGGAGATAAGAGCACAGCTCTCAGCATACAGTGCACTTGGGCTGGCATTGGTTTCTTCCTATTTTTCTAGCCCTTGCCAAGACAGCTTAAAAGAAGTTTTGGCCTATGCCTTGTTTACAAACTCATTTCAGGGGAGAACCCAGGTTTTAGTTTGCTTGCCAAAGGCCAACAGGGCTGACCCCAGTCAATAGCTGTCCAGGCAATTCACTGAAGAATGACAGAGGACTAAATCAGAAAATGCCCAAGACTGATGGCTTGAGAGGAGTCTGGCCCCATGTCTCATCCCACAGACAACACTGTGACCAGTGATTATACCACAGCATGCTACACAGAAGAAACCTTCTCCATCCCAGACATGGTAAAATACTGTTCTCTGGTACAAGCTGCAGCAACGATGCAGTGCAGAAGTCCCAGACAGCCTTGGAGGCAGGATTACTCATTTATTTATCACAAAACTCAGATGAAGTTGTACTACTTACATCGCTATAGGGCAAGGAGTGGAGACAGGTAGACCTTTTACATTTCCAGGAGACTTGTTTTTGCAACTGATGACATACAGGGACAGGGTTCCCCAAACTTACTTTAGCTCAAGAATACAAAATCCTATTACCCCATATATCATCGGTTCACTAGCCACCTAGTCAGGTGCTATTTAAAGCCCTAGGCTTTAAATACTTCTTGGCTAGTTCTCTGCAATGCCTGCTGCCCTGCCATGGGGAACAAGAGCCTTGCTTTGGGAAATAATTTTCCATCAAGGCTGGCTGAGCTGGCTCTGCCCTTCCCCCAGAGATTAGGTATGTCAACAGCCAGGGTCTTGAACTCACTAGATCTCAAAGAAGTAAGCAGCTTACACAGGTGGAATTTGTTAGAGATAATGGAAATAAACACCATCTCGATATCTGAGGAGTTTCTGTGCACTGTTTCACTTGTGTCTACCAGCCCACAGGTGCCCTACAAGCTAAAGATACTTCAGCTGACTTGTTTTTTCATGCCACCCTCGCATGTTTCTAAAAGCATCTTTCCTTTTGATCACATGGCAGCAGGTACTGACTTGCTTACACATACACAGTGTTACTAGTGCCTGTGCTAAACACATGCTGCACAGGTGAGCCCTGCACTGCTGACTGTGGCTATAGAGCCGTCACTGCACCCACACTGTCACGTTTTTGTTCAGCGTAACCCCGGGTACAGCCCTACTCAGTGCCCGGCCACCTTCAGATGAAGGCTTGCTCTTCCTCTCCTCCACCCCGCTGAGCTCAGCCATCAGGAATACAGAGGAAAATTTCTGGCCATTTGCACTCGGGATGAGGAAGCAACCAGCCCACACTCCGTCCGGCAGCGTGAATGCCAGGTTACATGAGGACATGCCAGCAGAGCCCGCATACCACTGCTGGGTTATGAGCACTTGAGATCCGACCGACTGTGCTCAGGAGACTAAAATACAAACAGCACTTTTCTGGGAGGAGCGGCTCCCATCCAAATACTGCTCCACCTTAGTCACAGGTTAAAATAATTAAATAAACAAAGCCACACTGATCTCCCAGTTGGCCTGCTCACAGCCATGTGACTGGTGTCAGTCTTCCCCCCGAGGTGAAATACGGACCCAAAGGCTGGGTCCCAGCTTCCTGGTGCTCCAATGGCACACATGGGATGGGCATCAGCCCCTAACTGGGATCGTGCGGACTTCGGCTTGCAGTGTAAGGGAACACTTGCCTGGCAGACAGCAAGGCCCAGCTGCACACCACCTGCTCCTGGCTCCATCACACTTACATCAGGGAAATACTGAGAGGCCAGGACACATTTAACCCAGCCATCCTCACGTGACCACGTGGATCCGAAAAGAAGCACAGGAGACCTGCATCTGCTTTCCATCCCACGTGGAGCCACATCTGGGAAGCAAACAGAGGCCACTGAGCAGCATCAGTCTGAGGAGGCTGGGGAACAGGACTAAGGCAGTAGTTGCCTCTTCCCTGTCTTTTGGTGAGCAAGAATAGCTGTGCTAGGAGCCAGGAAGGCACATTGGGGCAGGATCAGGCTAGACCTGCTCTGTTTCTTGTCCTCCTGCTCACAGCATCTGCTGCTGGCCCTTGTCAAAGGCAGGATAAAGAGCTAAGTGGATCTTGTATCCAGTGCAATGCAGCCATTTGTACTCCCCTACCTTGTGAGCTGTGAGTCTGGCCAAAGCTCCTGTGTGTGCATGAAAGACAATCCCAGTGTTAAATATATTCCTCCTCTTTATCCAAAATAGAAATGGCTCCTCAACCTACAACATTACCAAGCTATGTTAGAACAACTAAGTATAATCAGAAATGTAGCTGGAGGTCTGAGCATGGGGTGAGCAACCAGGAGCACACATTTTAAGAGGCAGTATCCCGATGGGCTCTGAAAGCTACACACAGTATATCTGCCTGTTGCTAATTATATTTACTGGTGGTGGTTGGTTTTTTTTTCAAGCTGAAGATGAGTCAGAAAAAGAAAAAAGTCCTTTATTGTTGTGGAAGCAGAAGGATGTCTCCTGAGGGTGTATGTAATGCACTACTGTCACGGCATGACAATGGAAAAACTGACTGCTGAGCCAACCAAACCCCCATAAATACCTAATGATATCTCTCCTGGCCCAGATTTTCTACAAGCCAGTGCCTGAACTGCATACGAAATGACAATCGATATGAAAGGATCTCTCTTCGCAACAGAGCCAGAATGTAAGAGCCCAGCTGAGTATTGTATTCCAGTTCATACAAAGAGATCCTTTGAAAGGTCCGTCACAATGACTTAAAGGTGGTGATCCAGCAAAAACACTACTAGGCCTCTCCCCCATGCCCCGTGCCATTAGCGCACAGGACAGCTGGCTTCAGCGAACGGGCATCGCTATTCACTACAATATGGTGACACAAACAATGCGCGCTTGGGGACGTTACTGGGTGCACATTCACATGGGACAAGAACAAGATTTTCTTCCCTTTCCTTGTCCTCTCCTCCTCCCATACAGGCTCAGGTATCCCCACCGCCTCGTGCAGTGGGCCGGGGAGGTGGCCGTGCCAGGCACCTGGCCCGGTTACAGGTATGCACATAGGGACAGGGAGCCCGTTGTGTGAAAACCCAGCCTTAGCAATCCTCTCTGGACGCCGGCCAGCCTCCGCGCATTGGGCAAGCGACTCTCCCTGGCCGCGGTTACATCAGTCACCACCACCTCCCTCAATGTCATGGCAGGGGAAGCGGCTGCCAGGGGGAGAAAGAGAGGGAGAGAGACAGAGAGAGAGAGAGCGAGAGAGAGAAAGGCAGTCTCTGGTTTCTGAAACCGGCCGTCCAAAACACATTACAACACCCTCCCTTGCCGGTTTCCAGTGGGTTTGCTCAGTTCCTCCCTTCCCGTGAAGACCACACAGGCTTCGTTCGCGAGGGCGTTCCGCCCTGCCGCAGAAAGGCGGTCTCTGGGGCCTGCCGCTTCTGGCAGCCGCTCTGCAGCAGCGTGATTCCCCCCGCTCCCCTGCCTGCTCCAGCCCCTCGTGCCCTGCGGGACTCGCACACCCTTGGCACGGAGACTGCCCAGGGCAGCCCTGCCGGGACACCAACACTCTGCTTTCCCAAGGCACCAGGTTGCCGTGGCCCAGGCAGGCCGCAGGGACTGGCGGCCCCAGGGGTGTGTGCTGGAGGGAGCACTGCTGCCAAATCCCGTTCTCAGCCTCTGCCCAGTGTAAATTTAGAGCGATTCCCCTGCAACAGTGACGGGGGATTTGTTCTGTGCAAAGGGGCAGAGCAGACCCTGGACAAGGGCCGGCATTTCAAACAACCATCTGGGGCCTGGTGCAAGCACAATCACCTGAAAAAAGAGAGCAAAACTGTCAGACAAAAACACTGCTCCTGGCATGCGAGTACTTCTATGCCGATTCAACACTTAAAAACGCACTGAAGTGAGGATGCCCTTTCTTCAAACCCTGCACCAATTCCCTTTCACCCTTGGCAACCTGCTCTCCTCACTCTACAGCTCCTTCACCCTGACAGCAGCAGAACCCTCAGATAGCAGTGTTTCAGCCCTCCACTGCCAGACCCTGCCAGCCTCTGTACTGCCTCCCCTTGTTCCCTCCCCTGCTTCGCTCCTGCTTAAAGTCCTTCTAAGGAGGAGCTGAAATCTTTGCAATGACCATCCTGCACCATATAGCACCAGGGGCCTGACTACCCTAGCAAAAACAGGGATAAATGCTTGCTGAAGTCCATGGGGAAGCCTGCACCCGGGAGGGTGATGGAGCTGGGCCTCACACCGCAAACCTGCCCCTCAGCCCTGCTTCTCCAGGGACAGGAGCCCATGCAGGCCTGCAGGCTGGCCAGATCAGGGCAACTTTCCTCCAGTCAGACTGCTCTGGATGGATTATTTGGCTGCAACATATCATATGACTTTGTTCTTAGAGTTACATTTTAACTGAGAAAGTTTAACAAGTATGACTTATGGGCTTCTAAAATTGGCAGCAGAAAAATGAGCTGAGGAAGTCATGGAAAAAAACCACAAGCGAGGCCATTCCATGTTATGCACAATTTCTGGGCTCTTTTTCCAATCTTCTGGTTTTTTGGATGGTGGAAAATATTTTCCAGCTACACAGGCCTGGCCTCACTGAGTATGCATTTATGCCAAGTTTATAAAAAGCAGCTGCAGACAGGGTTGAATGAAAGGATTACACTGCTGTCTGTCTTCCAGAAGGTGCTTCAGTTCACACCCTGTCCCACAGAATGAGGCTCATCCCCCAAATCTCCATGAATTTATGTAAAGAGGGACAAAATTTGAATGGCACAATACAAACACGTGAATGTGCATGTGAATGGACATGCATCCGTGTACATCTAGCTAGCTGGCTAGCTAACAGCAGCTCCTAGCCACTGCTAACACTGGCTTTTAGCACTTGAAGTTTACCACCCTTCCTCCAGCCTCTTCCCACCCTACAACCTGGTCCATCTTCCATTAATACAGCAATGGGGAGAGGGTTTTCAAGGTCAAGACCCTAGTCTCAGTGTACCTCCGCTGCCTGCTTCACGTATACCTGCTCTCTGGCTTCTCCCACTGAAATTCAGGCTTCACCCACCTCATGTACTCTCATGCTGCCAGGCTTTCAGGCGAGGAGGGACTGCTGTATGTGTGCATCCTGACCTCCTCTGCAGTGCAGTGCCACTGAATTTCAACCAAGAACCTGGACAGCAGAGGCATAACCTTAATTTTCAGCCATGCCTTGTCATAGCCTTGGCCTGATACACAAGTCACAAGAGGAGAGTCATTTAGGAGTTCACTCTCCTAAATAGAATAGCTACAGGGAATGCAGGGAGAACACAAACTGAAAGTAAATGGATATAAAAAGGTAAGGTAGGTGGTAAGCTGCAGATCATACATTACAGATCTGTACCCCGCTGTTTTTGCAGTCGAGTATCTTAGAATAACAGTACTGAGAACGACAGTGTTACATCAGGAATATCGGTCAAGACAATATTTCCTGGCAATTGTTTGAGAAATGCTTTTCTCACAGCTAATTGCTCCCAAGAGGTTGTGTTTTCTCTGTTTTTAGAAGGAGAGTGACTAAGAAAGAGGGGTTTTAAACCTCTGCACTATACTGTGGGACAAAGAACTGGGGGGGGGGGG
>NDXB01019888.1:214524-229914 GCA_002631895.1 Agapornis roseicollis | reverse complement strand
AATGAGGGGGAGGGAGAAGGGGGGGGGAGGGGGGGAAGGAAAAAAGAAAGAAAAGAGAAAGGCACAACAGCTGTAATGTTCTACGAAATGATTTTGTTCTGTTCTCTTGCCGGGGTGGTGGGTGCAATCATCACTTTGGCAGAGATAAATACAGAAAAAGCAAGCAAATTTACAGGAAAGAAAGGGGAGTCCCTGCTGCAGGAGTACCACATTGCCATCTAGTGGCACCGGTTTGGGAAGACGAGCACACGGGGCTCTGCAGGCGCTCTATGCCTCAACTCGCCGGGAACTGCCTCTGGGCAGCAGGCGTGATACCTGAACATGGGACCCAGCCTCCTTTCAGTGCTTTAGAACCGAGCCTGACAACTGTCTATAAGAGGCAGGTATAGGAATGCAAGGGAAAAAATCCAGCAAAGGATGTTTAAGACAAACTTGGCTTTGCTGGGCAAAGCTGATGTTTACACTGGGGCCTGCAGATTCCCATCTTTCACTGCTGCTGCACACAAAGCCACCACAGCCTTGGCATGTTTTGCAGTTGTCATATGGACACCTATGGCAAAATGACAGACTGGCAAGAGCAGCAAGGGCTACCTTGTCCTAAGGAGACAGGCCTCATTCTAGACCTTATGTCACGTTCCCAATCCTGTGGGACCAAACGCATCAGTACCTTTGCCCATCTGCTATCTGCAGTGCCATCCCTGAAAATTTTTACTCTGCTATGTGCCTCGGTGCTGAAACATTCCCTTTGTATTCCAAAAGGAATACAAATGTTAACCTTTCAACACTGAAAAAGAGAAAAGCCAAAATGCTAAGCCCCATAGATAGCAAAAGGCAGGCACTCCATCTTTGGAAGACACCCAGCAAAGGGCAGTGAATGAATTATTTTGCATGACCTTCACAGAGGGAGTTAAAAAGAAGAAAAGAGCTTTGGTGTATATGAATTCTTATGTTCATTGAAAGATATTAAAGTGGAAGGTCCTGGCCGCAGCAGACATCTAGTTAGCCAGGCAACAAAAAATGAACTTTGCCAGAAGAGAATCATCACTTTGGGAAGCAATGGAAGAAGCCTTGCATCAGGCATCCAGGACTGCCCACCAAGTTCTGCCTCATGACAAAGTACTTTCTGTTCTTCCACTTACCACTGGAAATAAATGACCACCCTCACAGCTTATGAGCAATGAAAAGTGATTAGCAAAAGACTACATTTGGCCCTGCAGTGAAGGACAGTATGTCTACCCATGATTAGTTCTGTGTCTGGTCTCTGAGTCCTGTGAAGTTTCACAGAAGCACAGCTGTACTGCATGTGCCCTAAACAGCCATGTCAACAAGGGTGATATTCTTTGATATTAGCAAATATAAAGTGGCCTTCCAAGAAGAAAGGAACTCACAGTCAAGTTATTCAAAATGAAGGTAACCTATGCTGCTCCGGTGGATTGCTCTTACAGCAGCATTTCTTCAAAAGCCCAGAGAGATGACCTCTGCAAATACGTTGGTGAACATTATGATGACCTACACATACTTTGAATTTACAAGATCCATGCTGCATCAGTCAACAAAACGCTTGTGTTGCCAACCCAAGACCAAGCACACAACACCTGCAATATTACCAGGAATTGGGGAGGCGGAATTTGAACAGTAAGATCAGACAAAAAAGGAAAGGCCATGAAGGATTCCGTCTCACAGCGCCATTGCTGGTTCTGCCAGTCTGCAATCTGCTTAATTTTTATTTTAAAATGAGAGTGTGATTCCTGTTTTTACTGAAAATGTGCTGCCAAGGTAGGAGACCTCCACCTGTGGAAAGATCTGCAGTCTAATGACAAATGTTACCTGGCCTGATGAAAAATGTTGAGGGCAACTCAGCAAACACTTTCTCCCAGCAAAACCTCCCAAACTGGGCAGTCTCACACCACCCTCCTGAAAACCGAGTGAATGAAGAGATTTTCAGATCAGATGTCACCTCAACAAAAGCTGCAGCTATGTCACAAGTTACCACACGCGGCAGGGTCCCAGGTGAAATTTTCACTCATTTGGAGTGGTTTTTCAAAACTGGAAGACTGGAAATTGTCTTCCAGCTTTAAATTTCATTCACGCTATAAAAGTGTCATCATGTAAGGCCCAGCTGGATGTGCTTCTGATCAAGCTGAGCTAGTTGAAGATGTCCCTGCTCATTGCAGGGAGGTTGGACCAGACAACCTTTGGAGGTTCCTTTCCAACCCTAACTATTCTATGATTCTATGAAAGGAGAGATTCTACATAAAAGCCAATTGAAGCAGGGAAAATGCTTCACCTTTTATGACAAAAAGTACTGGGAGAGCACTGCCCCAATATCAATACCTTCCATCCCAGGATCTCTGTGCCCTTTAGAAAACAAATCTAACTTGTCAGGACTTCCTTCCATGGTTGCCCAGAGAAGCCAAAGTGCCCCCATGGTTAGCTCAAGCTCCCACTAACAACCAGTCTGTTGGTCCTTCAGGGTGGCAGAACACACCAGTCTGATCATTCAACCGTCTGGGTACATGGCTACCACATAAGCAGCTCCTTCAGGTATATCGTCTTCTCCTTTGCACATACTGGCTCCAATACAGAAAAAGGAGGCTAGAGCCATCCTGTTCACAGATACCATCTGCTCCAACCATGAGGAATTGTGAGTGTCAGAAGCAAGCTTTAGAAGACTGTATTGTTTTTAAGGATGGGTCAACCTTCCAAAACTGGGATACAACTTTCTCCCAGTGAAATACCTCTCCAGTTTTCAACCATTTGATCGGGTTGTCATGCATTCATCAACATCTAGGTGAACGCTGACTCACTGCATTGCTACACTGTTTGCCTTCTTTATGCCTTCTTAATACCTACGTCCCCGTTTTCCTACTTGCGTGATGGCATCACCAGATTTCAGGCACTAAGGTATAGGCTGATTACTAAGTTTTGACGGAACAGTCAGAGTTCCTTCTAAAGTTGCTATCAAACAGCAAGCCAAATTCCTGAAAGATTGCTTCTTACATTTACAGTGCAGAAGCCACTTATGAACAGCAAGACTGCCAGCAGAACCATTAACCCAGTCCTCAACAGTTCATGTTATTTGATTCCAGCTTGGGAGGTGCTGTGCTTCAAATATTTTCAGTTACAGAGCATGTCTTTAATACTTTTTTTATCTTTCGGTAGGTTTCATGATACATAAGCAGGTCTATGGTTGGTTGAGGTCTGATTTTTCCTGATGCCAGCACTAACTAGCACTGATTAGACAGTCTAAAAAATAGTATGATGTAGAAAAGGAGCAAGCTTCGGCGCTTCATACATAATTCAGATAAACAAAACACCCACCCAGTAACTACCAAAACAATCACACTATCCTAAACCTTACCTTCTCCCTTCCTGTGTCCCAATGTCCTGCTCTTGACTGCTTAGGTTTCCATGAGGAAAGGACCATGCAGGGTAAATTACAGGATCAGGACCGCAGGCTGTGAGCTTGCAGAAGCAGAGGCTTCATCTGGACAGATTCTTCAGAGTGCCACACACATCTCTGCTGACACAGAAGTAATAATAATAATTTCATGCTAAGAATTCTGCCAGTGCAAATGGCCAGTAGATAACATCCCTACAGAGAAGTAATAAAGGACCCTTAGTTCCGTTAGGCAACTTCTAACATAAGCCAAGGGGCCTGATGTTAAAACTAAAAACTACAGATGGAGAGATAAAAGCAAATTAAATGTAAATCCAACAGCAACCCCCTCATGGTTATGCAAATTCAGCTGAGTGTCATTACAGCAAACACCCAAACTTGAAGAACTCATAAACATGGAGGCTGCAACCTGGGGTCAGCTGGGGCTTCTCCCATTCTATATATAAATATAGTCAAAACCTTACACCTCCTTAATTCTAGGAACTGGCAATCTTCACTGCAGTAAATTACAGGATCACGATATTACATTATACCAGGTCAATGTGTGGTAAAAGCAAATTTCCATCAAAACCAGACTGTTCCCATCAATAATGAGATACTGCTGTGAATTGATTAGGCATGTACTATCAATTAAAAACACCAGAGTTTCTCAAAGAACATGCTTGCTCAAGAATCCCTTTTCTCCATTTCTCCATTTAATTAGTCATTGTATTATAATTAACAAATTCATGCAATTGTTGTCATTTTAATCATCAAAGCTGAATGTACATCCCTTCTAATTAAATAATATTAAATACAACAAAAGATGCTAACCAGGTTGTTTCAGAGCTCCAGGAAATACTCTTTTACATACATGCCAAAACAGGCAATGATTGGTTTGTTACAGCAGATATCTATATCTTCCAGGCTATCTTACAAGGTGTAACATATCCAGACTGACCTAAGAAAGGAGAGGCACAGTTTGCTCTCTCTCTAGATTCTTGCCATGTTTTAAGCAGACCTCGAAGAATTCCTTACTAAGAAGTCGAAGGTTTGGAAAAATGCTGAATGACAGCTACAAGGGCTGAAAACTTCCATTTACTTGTGTGGCACAAACATACACTGCAAACACAGTCCAGGAACCAAAATAAAACTGAGGTGCAGGAGCAGTTGAGATTTAGTTTCAGTACAAATAGCTGCCTCAAGCCATGACAGAGACCCCAGTAGCAAACTTCATGACAGCTACAGGAGTGCAACAGGGCGAGTAGGTTTTGCCACCTTCAGCTGAAATTCAATCAGCAGCAAAACTGCATCCTGCCACCAACCTATAACAATCTAATGTGTCCCCCCCTTTCTTTTGTTTTGGTTAGGCCTCCTCACAGGGGCCATCACAGCCAAAGTGCAACTCCAGGCAGAGCCTCTTCCACCCTTACTGCAGTGAACAGGTGTTCTCCTTTACTTCAGCTAGCAAAGCTCATCCAGGAAAATCACAGCTAGGCAAGGGAAAATTCCTCTCTTGCACACCTGGGAATGAGATTTAGTTGCATCTTGTTGCAGAGCTCAGCTTGTACACTGCTTATATATCTACCTGGCTTGTGTTGAGGGATGGAGAGAAAGAAAAGGGAAATCCTTCCAATCATGTCATTGCTACAAATCAAACAGAATTTTAGAAGCCAAAATTAGGTATCAGTAGAAACTGATACCATGCTGCCCCACCGATCCTGTCTCATACAATGTACCAAATTTGTCTGGACAAAATGCTGCATTGCATCACATCACCAGACAGGAAGATTCTAAAAATCAGGGTTTTGCAGGATGAACTTGCACAGGTGTGTGCACAACTGCCCTCTGCTGTTTAGATTAAGACCTGCTCAAATAAATGATAGCATGACCAAATCAGTTTTCAGTTGCAAGGGTCCAAGTTGTGAAGAGGCAGAACTATCCGACTTCAGCTGGGTTTGCCCTCCATGCACACTTATCAATTTCATACACAAAAGCCATTCAAAACTGTCTTGCAGCATGGACCACCCAGGCAGATTCACAGGCTATAGCAACACTGTGCTAGCTGCAACATTCCATTCAGCAAGTATCACACAGCGGGTGAGCAGCAGCAGACATCATCTCACCTCAAAGACAAGTCAAGAACATCCTCAGGGTGTAAGGGAAACGATGGTAATTGTGAGCAAGGGCTGCAGGGAGACACACATCTGTCAACCCATTAAATCAAGGCCTGACCTTTTACAAAACAGGAGCTGGGACTCCATGTCTGGAGTCAAAAGCTTATAGCATGGAGCCTTTAGGACTAGGTTATAGCAGCAACTGGGAAACAGGTTAGTGACCTCACTAAAAAATGTTCAGTAAATATTCTGTAAAACTAGCACTTGTAAGCCTCTACTGCAGGGAGAGAAGTGAGAACCTGGAGTTTCTTTCAGGAATATATGGAAACTACTGTACTTTGAAAAAGCTGTCCATTATCTAGTGCCAGGATGCTGGACAGTTGGGCACAGAAACAGCACAGATGGGCCAGCTGCTTTCTATGGCTTCACTCACACACTCATACATGGGATGTTGCAAATTCTGCCCTGCGAGGACAGCATCAGATATCCCCATCTTCTTCTTTGAGCTGTTTTGGTACAAACGCAGAAAATAAGCACTGTTACCCACACTAGAAGCTGTTTCCAGAGTGCCTCTGATGAAAGCTAGCCCAGTCCTTGTGAATTAACCACAAGCTTCAGCTCTTTGCAACAGGCCTCTGGTCACTGTACAAAGACAACCGTAAGCTATACTGGTCAGTGTAAGCACACACACAGTGTAAGCACAAACCAGGACTTGGGTACAACAGAAGCCTTGAGGAAGATCATTTTTTTTCCACATCAGCCCTTTTCATATCCATGTGTTTAAAAAGGCAGAAGCATGGGTGTACAGTACAACATGCCTTTGAAACACACACTAAAAGCACTTAGTGACCACTTCAAAGACTCCCTTGAAGTTTAACTCATGTTAATTTTAACACAGCGGTCATGTAGGGCCACTGTTCAGCCTAAGGGACTTTAAACACACCGTCAACAGATGTACAAATGAAACTTAAGAAAGATTCTTCTGGGTGCATGAATAGCTGGAGCTTTGCTTTGATGATGGCTGGCTGGCCTCCTACACAGCAGGGCTGGGATTTCTCCATTTTTCAAGTTAAGGGCAACAATAACAATCCACCATCCCCCAGGGTAAGGAAATTAGTGCCAGATGATTCAGTGTGATCACTCTGGTTTTGGATGCGATTCCATTATCGACAAAACTTAATGGTGAGACATCAAAGGTAGTCCTGCATGATCATGAAACTAGCTGAGGTTTTCCTATAAAAGCTGCCTGAGGAGCTTATAACTGATGCTAGGAGACTTCCCAACATAAAACTTAACAGACCTCTAATTTCCCGTATAAGAAATCCTCTTAGTGCTGGAATCAAGTGCCCTGCCCTTAGAGCACCACGTAAGGGAAGATCACACTTTCTGAGAAAAAGATTAGTAGCTTTATCTGCAATCAACTAAGATGACAGAGCTCAGCAGCAGCAAACCCACAACTAGAATGGCTCACTTCCGCCATTTTAATTTGCACAGGTGAAAACACAGCACTACGCACAGCTAACACAATGGCATTACTGCGACTGATGCAATACATCCATCATTGCCACTGCACTTCCGATGACCTGCACTTTGCTGATGCCTGAAACCAGTTCTAAATTACAGCCTCCTCCATCCATGGGCTGTGCATGCTAGCTACACACCAGCATCAGCTTGTCATTGCTGGAGCCAGGTCTTATTCCAGACAATACCCTTTGTAGGTTTGTAGGTTACTAGTTCCAGCAGGAGATTTGGGGAGAAAAAAAGAAACCACCTTAAGCCATGTTAAAAGGATTCAACATTCCCACCCTATTAGCCAAGGCACTGAAAACAGGTATCAGAGTTCGTTTTAGCATACTAACCAGGTACTTCTGAGCAATCAAATATGAGAACAAAGTTGTACTTAAGACTACATTTAAACTATGCTACCTAAAATTTTGTCTGCATCTAACTTTTCAGGATCAAGAAAACTAAGTTAAAGCACTGTGCATCTGTGATGTTTGTTAAAGCAATGATCATCTGTACACATAAAGAGACTACCACCAAGTCTCCCATCAGAATCAGAACTGGCACCTGGCTTTCCTAAAACATAATTTTGTTCAGGAGAGTTTTCTGTAAACTAAACTGACTTCAAGTTGTCGACATTATACCAGAGCATAGAAAACTGTTCAGGTTTGAAGGAAGCGTGCCACCTGCCTTAACGCTCGTTTGGGTTTGTTTTACAAGGCAGAGTGGAAGAGTTGGATTTACTTTAAGAAACATTAAAAGCTGAACCAAAAAGATACTACGCTGAAGCAACCACCACCAGCAAGGGCAGAAACTAAATATGCCAACAGTTCTGTCAGCATAACCTGTCAATCCTTACTTTTTGTTTGCAAGGGTTAGAAAGGAAAACTCCAGAAAGCCTCACTGTACTCATTAAAAACAGTGGGCCCTTCTGCAGTTTCAGGTTTTCTTACGTTTTCTAGGTACAGACTTTGTCCCTCTAAAACACATTAAAACGGAAAGAGCACACCAGCCATTGTCACCCGAAGGCCATGGCTACTGAGTTTTACCTTGTGCTACCTGAACAATTCAAGCACAACAAGAAGACTGAACTACCGCCAGCTGTTCACAGAATTTGTTTGTACCAGCCACTAACTTCAGTATTGGTTTCATTGCAGGATGATTTGACAGCACCTCAAATCTTGGGAAATTCTGTTTTCAAGGAGTTAATGCGGAAATATCTCTCCCACAGCGAACTGTCCAAGCAGACTGATTCAGTAAGAGCGATTTCTCTTCCCAACTTGGGTACTGGATTGCTAAGCGGCCCACTTAACCTCTCAAAAGATCTGTGCAAGGCTATTTCTGAAACACTGAGACCTATGGTTTGGAAGAATCTGACTTTATGGAAACTTATACCAGGCTTAAGAGTGACAGATGGGAATGTTGGCTAAAGTGCCCTCCGAATATCTCACTTCTACTTGGACTATGCCACCTAGTACCTTGTATTGGCATCATCAGCACAAACTATCAGCCGCTCTGAAAGACAGACACCTTAAATCATTTTCATTGTCTCCTTAAGTCAAAACAAGCCACCAAACCAAAAATACAAAGCAGCATTTTTCACTGTTTCTTCTGCCAAATGAGTGGCAAGAGCACAAACCCAGAGAACAGTAAAGCCGATCTGGTTTGACATTTAGAACACCCTGTCCATGGAAAACCTGCTTCCAGAAGTATGCTTCTGTTATTCACTTAAGCCTGTATACTACTTGCCTCCTTTTCACTGGCAAAGGAAACTCTACCAAAGTTCAAGTTTATGGTATCATTCCATACCAAAATTCCACAATATCTTTCTAAATCTATTAGCTTTAAGCTAGTTTAGCCTGGGGATATCATCATCTCACCTTATCAGTGCAATTTTCTTTCTTAAGACAAATGCCAAATACTGCTAACAACCATTTTCTATGGTCTTAAAGACTAGAGACTGAAATGTTAACTGCCTATCTTGCAAAAAGGTTTCAAGCTTTCAAAAATCCCAGCTTTTGTGCTCTTAGAACCTGCCCCAGATTCTATTCCAAACAGCTTTATTTCAGACACCTGCATTAACAAAGCTTTCATGTTTGCCAGATACAGTTTTGACTTGCATCACTTTAGATGTTACTGACAAATGGAGTTGTCATTCCTTCTGCAGCCAGCCATCTATTCTCATTCTGATCTGCATTTCTTTCTAAGGTGATTGGTTACTGTTTAAATGATCACACGTCTATTTCCTCAGGAAATGACACAAGGCTTTAAACTTACTTAAAAGCATTGGAAGACCAGCCGTAACATTAAAAATATATTTTAATGTTAAGTCACTTTTAGATCATTTGCGCTGACACCCAGATGTTCTGAAATTTAAAGCAGTACTATAGGGACACACAAATGCAGACACATCTTTATTGCCATAACCTTGTGTTTTCAAAAATGAGCATTGGGTTTTCAATAGGTCGTAGTTTTATGTCTTTATATGTACAACATTACAACTGCGTATTTTAATAATAATGAAGTCAGTGATACTTTGATAACTCAACACAGTGTATTTATAAAATGAATTCTTATCAAAATACACTTTTCACTGGGATAATAAATAAAATCCTGCGAAACCCACCTACACAAAGTTAATTTTAACTCTGGTAGAACCCGATGTGGTACACAGTCCATTAACTACTATGTTTGCCCCTTTATGCCCCTAGTGATGCTCATCTTCTGGGGTAAGAAAACATTTTTCCCCCCTGTTGTGGTGTGACCTCATTCAACATCATCTTCAGCCAAGCACTGTGCATTTACAATTCTCTGCAAGAAGGAGAAAAACTCATTCACAATTACATAAAATTGACAGTAGGCAACTGATTATCAAGCAACGTAATTTTACACTGAATATTAAGCAGTGTAATTCCTGAGCAAACCAATTAATGTTAAAAATGGTAATCTACTTGACATAAGCATTTGAAGAAAGTTCTGCAGAAATTATGTACTGTGCAATGCCTAACAAAGTTGAAGTCAAACCATACCCTATCAGCCCCCAGTGATGACCTCTGTGTGGTTTTTGTCACTGTTCCCTAAGGAAACATTTTTCATCATTGTTTCCCTGACCTTTACTTCTCATGTACCTGACACTTTTCAGTGTTTTTACTACCCATATGGACCTTGAACCAAAGTGTAACCAGCCCTGAGCTGTAAAGAGAGCTGACTGATGCACAGCACTGAGTTTCTGCTTTATGTGAGGTAACACCATTAGGGAGTACCCTTGTGTTTCCAGGAACATAAAACATATTATTTATTTTACAACAGACTCACCTGCTGGCATAGCACCAGCATTAACATTTCTTGCTCAGTACTCCAGCTAAAAAAGGAGGGAATTTCATACACAGGGAAACCCGCAAGCTTCCAAACCTGTCATGTTCTGGTGCTAGCTAACATTTTGTGATTATAGCTGGCCCAGAAGCAACATGCTAGCAAAAGCAACAGAATTATTCTAATGGACTTTTATAGCATTTACAGGCACTTGCAGGTATCTAATTTTTAAAAATAAAGCTGAAGACCCAGTGCAAGGAAGTTACTGCTTTTCTGAGCCCCCAACCTGTATGTGAGAAACAGTGGATCCGCTTACAGTACCACAGCTGCAGTCAGGTGCCTCTATTTGAAGAGAGCTTAGCACACCCTACACATGAGAGAAGTTCTGTATTTCTGTTTTACCCTGTTTGCTACTAATGCTACATGGTGTTTTTCATATACACTTTTAAACCTAACTGAACAGATACAAAAAACAATACTCAAGACTGACATAGTGTATGAGAGAAGTAGGTCAATTATTTTCAAACCAAACCAACAGAGAACATTTTACATACCTGGCTTATTGTAGGGAGCTTAGTTAGAAGCATTTGAAACACTGGAGGTGGTAGAGTTTGCTGTAGAACTTGTAATAGCTGCTGCGGCTGTCCACACACAGCAATGGCATTGGTCAAGTGATCAACACCTTTCTCATATTCACCTGTAGAACAAATCATAATGTTCGGGAATAAACCTTCTTCCAGCCTGTATTTACAGAAACCATCCATCAACAGTAGATTAAATTACTGAGACTGAATCTACACATTTCTTTCCTCCTCCCTTGCAGGATCTTCTGAATATAGAAGGTTAGAAAAAAGTTAACGTTTTCCTAGGCGAGTTTGACTTCCCAGAAGATCTTAGCATACAAAAATCATCTCCTAGCAAAGGTAAAGAAAAATTACTTTACAACTTACCCTTCAAAAAACAAATATGCTATTACCTTGAGCTAGTAGTTCCTCCCCAAGCTGAATCTCCTCAAGGAAAAACTTCTGAACTGCTTCAGCATCTTTCAAATCGGGCAACTATAACACACACAGTAAAGCTGAAGTTGTTTTTTAACTGATGTTTAAGGGACAAACTAACAAACTTTCATTCTCAACTGAAATCAAACACACACGCAACCACATTGTATGCTGAAACTAGGAAAACTGCCATAAATTAGAAGTGTCGCCACTAACTTAAATGTACAGAGAATGTCTCTGAAAATCAGACTCAGGTCTCATGTCATTGCATCACAAATCTGTAAGGAAACAAAGCCTAAAATACTGCTACTCAAGTTTATGAAGTTCACAATTTTGTAGCAAATATAAGCTCTAAGGTGTGTTATACCTATCGCAACTGTATTACTTACAACTGGTTAAGACAAGTCTGTCTTTTATTCCAGGATCCATCAGCAACAAGGAAAGAGAAATCAGTTACAGCAAAAAGCTATCAAGTTCAGTAATAGGTATATGACATCTATGATCTTTAAGTTTGCAAAGTCCTTGTAAATACTAAAGAGGAGAACACCATTAAATCACACAGGAAATGGTGCACTGTCTGGCCTCTATCTGACACAAAAAAGGAACAACCATTTATGAGCATTAAGGGAACCAAAGACCATGCACTTGCAGAAGTGTTTCTAATGTTGGAATCAAAACAGACCTTTAAACAATTCTTACAAATACTACAAATTAAACATGCTTCAAAATAGCACTGCATTATTGAACACAGCATTACCTTGGAAAGTCCTGCTTTCTCTTTGGCAAGCTTCTGTTTCTTCCTTCCTGTAAGAATAAAAACATCTTACATTTTTAATTTGCAATTAAAAAAAAAGCCTTCAGGTTACAGTTTGAAACTGTGAACAAATCACAGTTATTTTCAGAATAAGAAACTGATAATATATTCCAAATATTGAAGACTGAACACAAGACTGCAACCCACTATCTGCAGTAGACTATCATTTAGAGGTCTAATGAGGGCTGGCAGTAGAAAAACAACTCAAAGTGGCAATTTTCCTCCTGCTGGCTATGGTAAACACCAACCATGCAGGGTCTCATGTACTAGAGGCATGAAGAAGGGAAGAGAATTTGAGTAACACAGGATTTCTCTACATGGTTTTTAACAATGATAAAACACAGAAACACTGCCTACAAGTTAAGGCTACCTAGTTTTGATAGTAGGTCACAGAATGCAAATGTACCTTCCCAGCTGCTTTACAGCAAAGCCTTGGGAACTAAACAAGTGGCAGTATGTTATCATCCCGCAGCAAGAGCAATACTAAAGTCTACATTTCTGAGATCTGAGGAAAATAAACATTTACAGATTTAATTGCTCAACCTGAGGGCATAACATTGGTGTGCAACATAAAACTGTGCCACTCCAGCAAAACCAGTGGAATTAAAATTATATATAGCTTGCTTTTAATGCACTTGGGTAGGTAGAAAGGTATTTTATAGTAGCAACTATTCATACAAGAAAGAATAATGACAGTCATACTGATTTACTGAGAATAATGATTTTTGCAACTCATCAGTTCATCACCTGAAACAGTTATACCAATATAACTTTTAAAATACAGCCTATGGTTAAACAACAATTTTACAAGCTAGAAATAGTTCAAAATATGACTTAGCATAATTTGAACTACTTGACTATAACTGAACTATTTAACTAATTGAACTATTTAATTGTCAAGTATCTGCTATTGTCCATATGATGCAGACATTCAAGAATACCATTTCCCAGTAGTGATAACGTAACATGGGAAATCTATGGACAAGATCAAGTGTTCTTTACATAAAGGGATTTCACATTCTAACTATATGGATCACCCTTTTACCTTCTACAATATCTTAGTAACTCTTCACACCTGAATTTCTACAACTTACTGACCTGTGTACATCATTTTATAATTAATATACAGAAAAATGTGTCATACAGAACTGTAGTGTTCTGTAATTTTACCATTATGGTTGGTTTCAATATTAAAGAATATATATTTCTTAAAGTTCGCACCTTCCATTAGCTCACTCCTAGTTTTCTGAAGCATTAATTTACCCAAAACTTTAAACTGTGCTACCAGGCAAACCACCTTTGCTTATACATGAACTCTTAAAGAAGAAACAAAAGTAGCATGTGAAATGTTTCACAATGGAAACAAGCCACACCGCAACTGTAGCACGTTCAGTGAAAACATCAATGAAAAGGAAAAAGAGCAACATAAGGTTTGTAACATCCTCTTCAGGAGGACAGGGCTTTCTTGGTGAGACTATGACATCTTCTGAAATACCACAAGAGATATCACTCACCAGGTTAAGGATTCAGAGACATAAAGACATGCTGGTAACTGTACTTACTTAATAAAAGCTTTTGACCACTGATCACATATGATATCATATACGTTAACCCGAAAATAGTGAAGGAATGTGAAGAGTTGCCAAGATTTCAAAACTGAACACTGACCTACAGAATCTTTCAAGTCTGATTACTATTTAATTTTACTCCCTTTTCTTAGTATGTTTTCACAGGTCACTCTAAAAGTCCACTACTTAATACAATCACAAAAAAATACCACCCCAAAAAACCCCAAACGGCTCTAAAAGCTATTTAGGAATTCTTCCCCTATTGGTTGGTAGCACTACTAATGTAACTTGCATAAACAAAAAGCAACAGCTTTAGGGATAAAACTAAATCCACCAAAAAAACACCCACCCAACCAAAAAAAAAAAAACCTGAACCCCATATATTTTTGGTTTTTGCTTTCCCTCAAGGACCTCCAAGAAAAACTTCCCTCTTTTCTAAAGACATTATCACATTTAGGAAAGGGGAAGAGCAATCCTTCATAGAAGAAGTCCTAGTTAACATCAAAACGCATGCGCATCCATCCAAACCAGAAAGCTAAACTTCAGCGCTCAAACTGCACGACTTGCAGGTCCTTCAGGCACAGCTCTTGTCAATGCGGAGCGAGTTTCCAAACATGATAACCTGTCATGCTGGCACAGGTGGTGAAAATCCCTGACTTGCCGCAGCAGCTCCACAGCCAGTCCCACAAAGGAGAGAAATGACCAGGAAGCCATTTGCATCTTCTGCTCCCACCTGTAAAGTCTGCCCACAGCTCTCCCTGCACTCAGCAGCCCAGGTGGAAGGTGCTCTGAAGCAACGTTCTGCATGGTCACAAACTGTGGCTGTCTTTATACTGCTGGCTTTTGTCCCTGCCCATGGCAGGGGGGTTGGAATTAGATGATCTTAAGGTCCTTCCCAACCCTAACTATTCTATGATTCTGTAACAGTTACTGGATTATAAACTTGAGGACATGAATAGTAAACACAACTAAAAGTTCATCATTTTAAAATACAACTGTGGAAGCAGCTCCAGATGTTTATAGCTTTGCTATGTTTTTGGTCCCAAGGTTAAATCTGGACATGCTCCCCAAACTGGCAACACCAAACCCTAAAAAAAGCAAGAAAGGGTTAATGAGATTAAAACACCTGGAAAACTGGAGCCCAGTTCTTTCAGTCTCCCAGGAATTTCTTTTTACATTTTAGTTGTTCTTCTTTTTTAATCCTGAAACCTGACTACCTCATTTTTATGATGAGCCTTTGCAACACCAACTTTGATCCTAACTGTCCTGGGTTCAGCAGTTGCAGTCAGTTTTTCTTCTCTTTAGTAGCTGGTGTTTTGACTTAGCCCGGGAACAAGGCTGATAAGGCCGATGTTTTTGGTTGTTGCTGAGCGATGTTTGCCCTGACCAAGGACTTTGTGAGCCTCATGCTCTGCCGGGGAGAAGGCAAGTCGAGAGGAAGGAGGGACAGAACCAAACTGACCAAAGAGGTATTCCATACCATAGCACGTCATGCCCAGGAGGTAACTGGGAGTTACCCGGAAGGAGAGGGAACTTCCCGGTCAGGCTCATTTTCAGCAGGTGGTATTATACCCTCTTCCCTTGTTTTCCTTATCGTTATTACTATTAGTGATAGCAATAGTGATTTGTGTTATACCTTAGTGACTGGATTGTTGTTATCTGAACCCGTGGGAGTCGTATTTCTTCGGCTTTCCTCCCA
>NDXB01019888.1:197462-214501 GCA_002631895.1 Agapornis roseicollis | reverse complement strand
GGGGGGGGGGGGGGGGGGGGGGGGGGGGGGGGGGGGGGGGGGGGGGGGGGGGGGGGGGGGGGGGGGGGGGGGGGGGGGGGGGGGGGGAGGGGGGGGGGGGGGGGGGGGGGGGGTTGAGTGAGTGAATGTGCTGCCTGGCTGGGTTTAAACTACGACACTAACACAGCCCAAAGAGATGTACAATGTAACTGGGATGGCAAAAAAAAAACAAACCCTGGCTCTTCCATTTATCAGCATGCACTTGACCAAATACGCCAGGCAATCCACTGACATGCCAGCTCACGTCCTTCCCAAATTTCAGTGACACTGCATCACAGAGACTGAAAAATAATCTTACCCTAAGAAGATTAGTGGAACAGATCTGCTCTAAAGGTGGTTTCTGTGTGTTTTCAGTCAAGAACCCCTTACTATTGCCCAAGAAATGGTGCACCTTCATCTAAAGAACTGCAACTGGCTGCTGCTTTTTTTGTCAAATACTTAGCAGCCCCAGCCTTGCTATGCAACAATAAAAGCACTGCAAAGATCAGGTAGCTGGCATCATCACAGAAGCATCCATACTAAAGAATCAGTTACAGTACTAAAAATAAACCCAAACTCCTTAATATTATCTGAAGCTTGAAAACTGAAAGCAGCCCAGTGTATCACGTTCGAGAATCACAAGTCATACAGTGATGTCCTCCTAATGACAACAGCCTTTACCTATCAAACCACAACGGGTATTTTCCACTTTAAAGAAAATGTTAGTTCATAATCAGAGCAAGTCTAAGGTTTATTCAGAACATTACTGGATAGAGCTTAGGTAATGAAAACCATGGGATGCAAAAATAATTTTCAGTGCTTCTGCAAAAATCATACATCACCCAGTATTTCCTCTACTTCGTATTTAACATCATATAAGCAACATTATACTGCCAAAAATTGTATCTGCTTGTGCAAGACAAGCACGTACCAGTTTAGTACACCTAAAAATTCACAATGACTTGTGTGAAGGCACACAAGTATGTGTCTGACATGCCACGTAAATGAGCAAGGGCCTTCAGATGAAGTCTTTGAGAGACATAATTTGCTGTGGAAGAGCTTGCAGAAAGCCAAATTAATACTTTTTGAAGCATCAATGCTGGTCACCCAACAAATTCAAGCCATTAAGACAGAATCAAAGCCTGTAAGTTGTATTCAAACATCATGAGGTACATAGCAATTTTCAACCCATCTAGTTACTGACTTCCATCCACAAAACTACTGATCACATTATGTTTACTTGATGGGAAAGTTTATTTTAATGGTAACTTCCTATCTTCAGATTAGTTATCAAAAGGAATACTATACATATTCCCACGACAGAAACAACCCAGCACATAGATCATAGAATACTCTGGGTTGGAAGGGACCTTGAAAGGTCATGTAATCCAACAGTATTTTTCATGATTCATTCAAGTACCTTAGATGAATTAGAGCACCTTGAGTACTCAGGCTTACTCTTGCACTTAATACCTTCACTAATTATAATGTTGAAGATGTGAAATAATGAAGAGCCACGGGAGAAGCGCTCTACATTTTGGATTAATCAACAGTTTTCTCTGGCATTCATTCTTACCCTGGAAGCTAATGACAGAGCTGCCAGGAGGGTTAAGAATGCAACAGATAAAATACCTGTGGGCAGCTCCTGGTTCTTGCCTTACCGCAGCACAACTCCACTGTAAGAAATCACATCCTTGCATAAACGTCACCATATAAACGCAGTGGCCATAATGGTATGGCTGAGAGCGTGGGATGGCAATAATTAAAGAGAAAATAAGGCGGATATGCACTATTGCCAAGCCAAGGCTGTGATGCAGAAACCCCGGGTTACCAATAACTATACAAAGTGCAATAAAACCCGCCCCCGCAAGGGCGCCCCGTCCCCTGGCTCAGTCGAAGGGATGCCGAGAGGCACCAGCTCAGCCCAGCCGGGGCTCGGGGCCTACCTGTGCGCAGGCGGCCCGGCCGCCTCCCGGCCCCGCTCCGGCAGTGGGGGCTGAGGGGCCGCTCCCTGACATGAGGGGGGGTGGGGGGGGGAGTGGGGGCTGGGCCGTGGCGCGTCCCCGCAACCGGGGGGGCGCTCCCGAGGCGTCACGTGCTGCGCGGGCCAGCGGCGGCGGCTGTGGAAGGCAGGGCGCGCGGGAAGGCGCCGGAGACCGCCATGAGGCGCGGGGAGGGGAAGGGCAGGCCCGGACACTCACGTTCCCGCAGCCGGTTCTTGAAATTCGGGTCGCTCCGTCTCTTGCGGTCGAAATAGATGCAGTAGCCGATGAAAAGGGCCCCGCAAAGGCCCGCCGCGATGGCGCTGGTCCTGCCCACCATCATGGTGCCCGGCGCCGAGGGGAAGGTCTCGCCGCACCGCCCCCACCCTCCCGCCGCGCGGCCGGCGCCGAGCTCCGCAAGCACCTTGGGGAGAACGGACAGCCAGAAAGGACCCTGCCGCGCTTCCGCTTGCGTCATCAAGCATCGGCGCAGAGGACGCCTGTTCCACTGCCTGCGGGGAAGCCGCCCGCCGCCGCCGAGCGCATGCGCCGGCTGCCCGGTGCGGTCCCTCCCGCAGCCGAACCGAGAGAACCCGAGAACCACTCCAGCCGAATTCAACAACAGCGTTTATGGCAGCTCGAATATACATCACTCTTTGTAACAATGCCGCACGTTAGTATACGTCTGGGCTTTATCAAAAGCGCGTTTGTTCTTTTTCCCCGTTTTCCTTCCCGGGGCAGTCCGCAGTCTCTTCGGCTTGCCGCTCCTCCTGAGCGGCGCGGCCGTCTCCCCGACAAACGAATCGTCAGGGCTCTGCCTGGTCCCTGCGGCGGTGCCAGCGCCGCCCTTCGGAGCGCGCGGCTGGCCGGGCGTTTTCCGTGGCACTCTCCCCTTGTCTCCGCAGCGCTGCACCCGGACCTTTCTTCCCATCAGATCCGTCCCGTTGAGCCTCAGAGCCAGATGCACAGCATCCGTATCCTACAGGGACAGACGTTCGGTTTGAAAGCTCCTTCCACATCAACAGCTGCCTGCCTCTAATTTTCGGAAGCAGGTTTTCTACAATAAGGAGCACCAGAGCTGCTCTGTTTACTGAATGACATAGCAGCTCTGCTCAGAAACACCAGCTTACCCAGGTAGCCCACACACTGGGGCATAGATATTTGAAAGTGGGCTGTGGAATAGCTTATGTGAGGTGGTAAAGGCAGAGAGATGAAAGGAGAAACTGCATAAAAAATGTATCAAGCTGAAGGTAAAGAATGGGGTTGACTGAGGAATGGAATTGTAAATAAGTAACTTCAAGGACACTAGGGTTTGTTAGCAACTATGGAGATAAGGAAATAGCTAAAATAACCACTGCACAAGAACTGGCCAGAACTGGCCTGGTGGTTACTGACATGACAACAATCCTAAAACGAAGTGATGAAGAGGAAGATGATGAAGAAATAACCAGCAGGGATCCCAAAGCCCACTACCACATTTTAGTGCGCATGCAGGGGGAATTCTAGAAGTATGATGTAATATATAAGTAACTCAATGAATATGTATATAATCTAATGAATATGTATGTTTAAGGAAATACAATCACAGCCTGGTTGATGCTCAGAAGAGGCACACGCTAGGAGGAGCTATCCCCCGTGTCTCTCAGTGTTGCAATAAATACCTGCTTGTCAACTTCAAATTTTTTGGCTAGTTCCTGAAGATTTCTCCAAATCAAATGAAATAGACTAAGGCAGGCCAGGCTGAGAGACTGCCATGAGAAAGAAAGCTGTACTGGACCCAAAATAAGAGAGCCAGGGAGCAAAAAGGCTTCAGGAAAGAATTCCACTCATACTCGGACACGTAAGAAATGGGAGAACACTGCAGTTATAACAAGAGAACTCATTTGTCCCTCTAAGTCCTTCCCTTAAAGTTCATTTCCTTCACCCCAAAGTTTTACAACTTTTCTTTGTACACAACCTAATAAACCAGTTTATTTTGTCTCTGCATCCACAGAACTGGTCTTCCAATCTGCTTTTAAAAACTGCACTACCACCACCACCATTTAATGTTACATACAAATAAAAAGTAAACACCATAAAGACAACCCCTGAATTCAGATGGTGAAGAACATCCAGTTCATACGTACCTCGAAGAGGACATAGCCAAAGCCCTTCCCCAGGCCGGTATTTCTGTCCCTCACGATCCGCACAGCCACGACACCTCCGCACACAGAGAAGTGCTCTCGCACAGCATCATCGCTGATGTCTGCAGGCAAGCACAATGAAACAGATGGCTCTTCCATCAGGCACGCAGCCTTAGGAGCCTGAGCTAAACCCAAGTGTTTCATGTTTACCAGCTTAGGTACACAAACATTACATATATATATGTATAGGTACACAAATATCAGTGGCTCAGAAACATTCCAGCAAGTTAAGAGGGCAGACTTTACAAAGTGCTATTTACTTTGAAAGTTACAGATTCTCTAGCTTTGAAGAGTAGAACATAACCACAAAGAAGAACAACGACAAAGACCAACATAGCATTTTCAAATAATTTCATTTACAGTTTGACTATACTGGACATTTAGATTGGTGCAGCTCTTTCTGATGCCAGAAATCTCTTTCTAGCAGATAATGAGCTCGTGCCAGCAGTTCCTGAAGTCTAACTCTCGCTGACGGAGCTGTGAATTTTAGCTGAATGGGGGAGAAGAAGATTTACAGTTTCCAACCACAGTTGCCACATGATTATTCTGGTAAGGGCCAGACGCATGAGGCTTTCTCAGTCTTGTGCCTACGTTAACAGACAAGCATGACACACCAACACAAAACCACAGGTTGTTCTCTTTTTTGTGTAGGTACACTTCATACCAGTGTAGATCCCTTTACGTAAATGTAATCTTGTCTCTGCTACATGGAGGGGCTGAATTTAGGAGTACAGGTTTACTCACAGCAATGGGAGTGCTGAGAAAGGTTCAAGCTGCTGACTTCCCTACCACAGCAAATGTCCCAACTGTTTTCTGTACAGGATGTCCAGAGGAATATGCAGACCTAACGCAAACTCTACACATCAGGCATTAGTAACATCACCACAGTCAGATTTTTTACCTATCTCATTTTCAGACAGGTCCAGTTTAAAGCTGAAGTCTAAAGCCTATTTGTTTCAGCATTACTGTCAGCAGTACATGACACTGCCTCTGAATCAGGCCATGGGCATGGGGCATGCCTTCACACCTTCACCCTTCACACATCCACACCACCCTCAAGTAAGATGCTCATTCCAAGCATCCTAACCCCATGAATACACTCCTGTGGATCACACCTGATGGCAATACTATATACTTTCCAGTCTGCTCAACGGCAGCTGAACATTGGTCAAGCATAGACCTCAACTATACAGTAAGCCCCTCCACACAGCTAACAACCGACTGCCTATAGCTGCCTGGGCAGAGTCATTCCCCCTGTGGCTTACAGACAGCATCAGAACGAGAAGCCACCTCTGTGTATCACTTGGAAGTAGTCCACAAACAGGTACCAGTACACATTTAACAGTTAGGAAGCTATGGCCTATGCAGTTTAGTCATACGTATCTTAAAAACATAATGCACCAACAAGAACTAAAGGTGCCTGTAGTTCTAGCTACAATCAAGAAAATAATTAATGTGTAGAACTTGCCAGTAACTTACAGACCCTTTAGGTGTTCCAGTTCAAAAATAAAACCGCTATTTAAAAAATTAATTCCAGTAAAAGGTATTTAGCTACCTAAACATGCTACCTGAAATATCAACAAATAACCCCCTGCAATGTCAACGTATTCTATGCATGTTAAGTAACAATGCATAACAATCCATTTCAGACTTACCGTATGAGAGATTTCCCACAAATACAGATCGCTTATTGTCATGCTAAAAAAAACCCAAGACAACACAGTGAGCTACTTGTTACAGCAACAAAAAACAACCAGGAAAGGGGTTTCTAGTCACACATCTTTCTTACCGAACTGCTTTTTGATGCAATGTCAACTCTGATGTGAAATCCACTAGCAATTTCTGTTCCATTTCTGTTGCAGCCAAAAGCAAAAGGTTTTTAAAATTAATTGTCACTTCATTTGCAGTGTCAGTGCACAGCATTATTCTAAAAGCAAATTTACATTTAAGCTTGAAAAAACATGATTCAAGCAGAAACTCTTCAACAAAGAATGAGGAACAAAACTGAGACTTACTCCTTCAGAGCTTTAATGGCATCGCATTCTTCTTTAAATACAACGTAAGCATTAACAAACTTCACATTAGGGTGCACCTTACGCCTGGAACATGAAAAAGACACATTGTTTAAATAATTCTGATGGTGTGCAGTGCATGAGCACTTCTTGTTAAACATATTTATGTTCCCTCTTGTTGTGTGCACAGAAACAACTCCCTTTCTCTTAAATGTATGATGGAGTCCCACTGTGCATGACATACAGCCTGTATGACTATCCTGTCCAAGCTTCCTCAGTTCATAACTATATCCAAAGGAATTAAAGACTTAGCATCTTCCTCCTTCCTAAAATGTAAGGAATGCACCATAAGATAATGACTTATTGGTGTACCAGGCACATAGTTCTCTTTCACTTGTGAAGAAAAATTACATACACACAAAGATAATTACAGAAGTCAAACACAAAATGAAAAAGTAAGCATAGCCAAACATGTAACAACCAACACTTAAAAATTATTTTTGCCTTGAAAAATAAAGCAGGAAACTCACAAGAGGAACTTACTTTATTGCTGCTAATTTTTTTGATAACGTATCTTCTGCTGGAACCTTTAAGATAAAAAGAGCTTCAGTTAAGCAGCCTAGTGTAAATTTATCTCAAATAAGGCAATAAGGAATTCAAATAGGTAACATTCCCCCCTATGGCTATGCAGCCAGTACTGTGAGCAGATAATGGAAGCAGCTCATCCTAGAGATGATCCAGAAAGACCTCAGAATTAGATAGCTTGCTTTGACTTCATCAGAGTTCCAAGACTTCAACTGTGTTACACAGTACACTGATTTGCAATCACTGTGTCTCTCCTACTATGGTTTAAAAACAGGTAAGTAATACCTTTGCTAAACAAGCAGTAATAAAGACATTCTGCCTCCAGACAGAATACCACTATGATGCATTTTACTATCAACTGTAAAATGTGAGGAAAGAAAAGATGCACCTGTGCTGCTTTTGTGGTATAATCTCCAAGGATTAAAAATACACCCCCAAACCTACTTCTGAACTACTGAAGACATGGCCTTAGGAATATGACCCTTTAATATATAAAAATAACTCTTATTATACAATATTCTTATGTTATACAACATAAAACAACGCACCAAAGAGCGGAATCGGATGGATTTTATTTGTCCATATTCTTTAAAACGAGATTTCAGCACCTAAACAGAATATATTAGAAATAGTCAATACATTTTTGCATCCTAGTAATGAGAATTATTGTTGAATATTTACTAGCAAGACTGGTTTTAACATGATATTAATTTTACTTAAACGAAGCCCATTAAATGGCTACTAAAAATAGACAAGTAATTTCTAACTGTTTCTTGTGGCAGCTTCTTATTTTACAGATTGCCAAAACTGAATTTATCCCTTGCTACGGAGGAAAGCGTAAACATAATTTATGCAACCAAACCTAGAATCAGACTTCGTAATTATAGTTCTCATTTATTAAGTAATTTTTTACTGAAAAAGAAGCTAAACAATTCTACTAAAGAGCAACTGCTCTTTCTGCCACTGTAAAAAGCCTAACTGCACTAAACAAAAGGGATCCCCTCTAATGGTTTCAGATAACAAGCATTATTTCCTGCTTTCCCAGAAAGCAATTTTAGACACAAATATATGTGACCTCTCCGCTGGAAGCCTCCCCTCTAACCAAGGGATGGGGTAATTCTTTTCATCCCTTTAGTCACCAGAAAGCACTCACATACCTGAGCAGTACAGCTGACCGGCAAGTTTCCAACAAACACGGTTCTTCTGTTTACCAATTCATCAACCACCTTTTTTCCCCTTTGTTGTTTTACAGTAGTGCCTGTATCTGATTTAACAACACTTTTGGTGACGGCAGGAGAAGACTTTTTTTTTTGCTTGGCTTTATTTTGTAACAGTTTTTGCTCCTCTTCTTCATCTGCCTGCTCCAAAGCACTCTCCCTTATCAAAAAAAGACAAGCTAAATAATAAGTGATAGGAAAGAACCACAGTTTTTGAGGTCAAAGAATTGAAGTCTCCAACATAAATATTTTAACTTACATTTTAAATTATTACATTCAACATAAAATATCAACCATTGTTTTGCTCATTATGTATTAAACAAACATATCTGACCATCCCATAATATGGAAAACTATTTGCTGTCTCCAGGACATTATATCTGATATTTAGTAGAGTAACAAAAAAAAAAATGTGTTAATTCATAATTATTTGATAACCTCTAAAACAAAAGGGAAAAAATTCTCCAACATCTTTGCACATCACAACTTAAGAGAGAGATTTAATTCTTCCTGGAATCCAGGACACTCAGAGCAATCCATCCTCTGGAATCCATCCATGCATTAACACTTCTCTATCTATCCAAACTTGCCATAACAGCAGGAACAACAAGCAGATCTGAAGAATCCTTTGGAAAGCTACTGACACCAAAACAGTGAACAAGTTTCATAGGCATGGAAGATGCAATAGCACACAGTGCCAGAGAGAGGCCGAGGTGTTAGCCTCCAGCTAGTGACACAAACTGCACTGCCAGAGACCCATTTCCTGCCTGCACCAACAGTGTCTTGGTTGAACCCCAGGTATTTAAGAGAACAGATGGTGTTAACAGTTATTCAGCATCATGGTAGTGGGCAAGGATGATAGGGACAACTAACTGTTTGGTGCTGTGTGTTGGTGTCTGGTACCTTGCTCGTGCTGAAACTGCCTCTCCTTCTTTGGCATCTGGATAAAGTCAGCTACAATTACAAAGCATCTGCCAGAGAGACCTTCTGGTCTAAATCTACAACCTCAAGCCCTGTTATCTCTCTAACCAGGGATCTGCATTAAATGGACCTAGGACTTCAAGAAGTTGTATTTGTTGTCTCCTGGGGCAAACTGCAGAAAATTTTCACAATCTTTTTAAACACAAGGTTCACGATAAATCGTAGAATAGAGTTTTACTGCGTCACTAAATTCATAATCTTATGCATAATCCAGATGCTGGGTTTTTTAAATCTTACTATGGAGATATCATCTACTCACCTGTTTGCCAATGTATTCTCTGCTTTTGAAAGTTCCTTCTTTTTGGCTTTCTTTGCTTTTACAGGAGGTTCTTCTATGACAGGCAAGCTCTGGTCTTCTGATGCTTTCTCCACTTCTGTTTTTTCCACTTCCTCCGCACGCTTTCTTTTCTTTTCTTTCTTTAAAAAAAAAAAATAAAAATCCCACAAACCAACCAGAAACACCTACAGTTGGTTTATGCATTGTAATTTACTTGGAGCACCATCACCCGAAGCCAACAACTGCAAGAAGCAGTGCACCCAACACCCAGATCTGCCTGCTCACTGGGGCGCTCACCCCATGGCTCTTCTGGACTGAGAGCGGGTACAGCACATCGTGATAAACAACCACCAGCCTTGCACTCCAACCATTTACTTCTCAGTTCCAAAGAGGAAGCGCCTTGGCTGTCCATGCCCCTTGGGCAGCTGCCTGCCCTCCCACCTCCATCATTCAGTCTGTCTGGGCACAAACTACAAGAAAGACATTGAACTGCTGGAGCGGGCCCAGAGAAGGGCAACTGAGCTGGTGAAAGGCCTGGAGCACAACTGTGATGGGGAATGGCTGAGAGAAGCAGGGGTGTTTAGTCTGGAGAAGACTCAGAGGAGACCTTATCCCTCTCTACAACTACCTGAAAGGGGGCTGTAGTGAAGAGGGGGTCGGTCTCTTCTACGAAGTAACAAGTGACTGGACAAGAGGTAATGGCCTCAAGCTGCACCAGGAGAGGTTTAGTTTACATACGAGGAACAATTTCTTCACCGACAGGGTGGTCAGGCATTAGAACAGACGGTGGTGGAATCACCGTCCCCGGGTGTTCAGAAACCATGTAGACGAGGCTCTCAGTGCCATGGGTTAGTGGCGGCCTCGGCAGTGCTGGGGTAATGGTTGGGCTTAGTGAGCTTAAAGGTCTTTTCCAACCTGGTTGATTCTGCCATTCTACGAACGCGCAGGCAGGAGGGAACTGCGGGGCACTCACCACACAAACCAGCACCGGCGGGGCGGCGGCGGCGCTGAAGAGCCCCGAGAGCGGCGCGGCGGGGGCCGCCGCCGCCGGCCAGAGGCTGTCGGCCACCTGCCCCACCACGTACTGATGGTGCTGATGGTGCTGCTGGTGCTGCTGGTGCTGCTGCTCCGGCCCGGCCCGCAAGGCCGGCTCCACCGCCCTCCGCCGGCCCTTCATGGCTGCCCGCGGCGCGAGGGGAAACACGCTAGGGTCGCGTCACTTCCGGCGCGCGCGAGCGGGCGGCCCTGCGAGGGAAGCATCGCCTTGTGGCAGCGCTTTAGGGGTCCGGGTTCGCGCCGTGAGGGGAGGGGGGTGCCACAGCGGGTACAAGATAACCTTGCTGCGGCAGCACCCGTTGTGTCTGAACACACCTGAATGGTGGCCATCTGGCCCGCGTCCAGGGTAGAGTTTGAAAAACCAAACCAAACCCCACCCCAACCGTAACCCCCCACAACACAGCTAACCACAACCCCCGAACCGCCCCGTAAAGTTTGTGCAAGATGGTTGTGCCCCCGAGAGTGAGTTGAATGGAGAGCAGTGAGAAGCTGCCTTAGCAGCGAGGCTCTGCCGAACGGCAGCTGCTGGGTACCTGCTGTAGCAGGTTGGTAAAGCAGGTAAGGATCAGCGCTTGTGAGGATTCTCCTTAAACCCCAGCACCTCTTGGGGCCTTCGAGGCGTGCAGACTGGGGAACAGCATCATGGGGAGCCATTTGTACCTCTTCCCCCCAGCTTTGTCCTGTAGGCGTAATCTTGCTGCTGCAGCTACACGGATAGGAGTGGATCGCTGATCCAACGGGAAAAGACCCATGTGTGTTCGGCTCATTTTCCAGCTCAGGACATGGCGCAGCTGATGCATAAGGAAGTTTTGATCTGTTACTAAATCCCTGAAATTAGTCACCTGATTGGGGTCTCTTTTTAGACTTGCCCGTCCAGAATGTGATTTTAAATGCTAGACAATGTGATAACTGGAAAGGCACAGAAAGTTACAAGGTACTTGGAGGCTGAAGCAAACACAGCTCTTCTGGTGTAACATTTCACACACTGAACGGTCAGCATGAACAGTTGGCACCAACACCCAACTGAATGCAGAACAAGCAATCCAGCTCTGGAACACAAGTAAAGCACTAGTCTTGACACACACACCAGGCGTGCTGTGTCTGGCTGCCTGGATGTCAGGGATGCAGGGGACACTCACTGATGGGGTCAGCCCAGGAGAATACACAGTCCCTGCCAACAGGCAGGTGGCTGCTGCACCACTGGTATTGTCTTTTCCCACTTACCTTCACAGGACACAGCAGTTTTGCAAGTGACACAGGTGGGACAGAACGTGCTGAACGATCAAAAATACATCAAAAATTGCAAGTGTTCAGCTGGCTGATTTTAGAGAGCCCCGGGTGCTGAAGCTCAACAAAAGGCACCACAGCCACCAGGAACTGCCAGGGTCCTGTGGCACAGGATACTTCACAGCACCATGGAAGCCACGCAGTAACCAGCACAACACAGCATTCAGGCAAGGCGTGCTTTCTTGTGGCATATGCAGTCTACACTCAGCCATTCTCAACACAATCAAATATGAGACATAGAAAACTGATCCTGTTGCTCAGCCAAGGTGTAAAGGATGAAGGAGGGGCAGTTTGTCTCACTTTGCCCTTCAGATCATGGTCAGGCATATGAAAGCAGGGGTACAGGCCAGCAAATACTGATGGTGGGGAAACTTTGTCTGCTGCTAGCACAGTGTGCATGCTGAGAAGGGAGCACACTCATACTTAAAGCTGCATTACAATATGTAACCTGAAAAGCAGCTCAGATTTACTTTCTGGAACGTGGGCTAAAATAGCCAGGCAAACAGTTTGCCAGCAGCACCTTCCTTTGTAACCACTGGGACACAAGAAACATGAACCTGGGAGCACCATTTACAGACACTCCTCATAGAAGAGGGGCAATGTGAAACATCCAGAACAGATTTTCGACTAGTCATTAAACTGTAATGATGAGCAGTGCATCAGAAATAAAATAATCTGTTCTAAGAAAAAGGAAAATCTGGTTTATACAAAACCCCCTCAGTTTGGGAGTAGGGAAGTGACTAATGATCCCTGCTTCAAACAGGTGAAACACATCCTCTCACAGAAATGAGTCAACAATTGTGACACCAAAGCAAAAGTGCTGTCACTAGAACTAGTAGCATTTGGAGAGCTGGATTTGCTTGTGCTTGCCCATACATAGTCCCTTGTTAAATCAATACCACTTATGCCTACTGAGACTGAAAGGCAGCACTGAACTATTACAACTCTGATTCTGCTAAATTTAAACATGTATATATCCTGGGAATTCCTGCTGAAATTATTACAATTACTCCTGTCAGTCTCAGATCACTGGTAATTAACAAGACAGTCAATGTTTCCAAAACTTATCATCATTGGTTATTTACCAGTCTTATCAGTTATCTTTTTGCAGATGTAACAGCATTTTGGTCAACTAAACTACAGTCAGACATGATGTAAAATATAAGTGAATAACACTACAAGTTTTATTCCAGTTTTACTTCCACTGAATCTGAACTCAAGGCAGTCAGTATCAGCCTGATATCTTCAAATATCTTGCTTTTACATTTTCAAACTACTTGAATGAACATCAATCAAAACTCATCTTTCTTTTCAACCGGCACTGCCTTAGTCGTGTCAATGGGCCACGCTGTTTCTTTCTGCTGGAAAAGATGAATTTGAATTAATTGCTAAGAGAAGAATGAGGCCAATGTACCTGCTCTAACTTATAGTTATATGACTATTACACCATATCAAAGATCATTTGCTAAACTGATTCTGCAACTTGATGTCACTTCAATGAACACACTACAGTTGCTTAATTAAACTGTTAGAAACAAAATCAGGGATTCACAAACTATGGCATTTTATTTCAGAGGCCTTTGCTTACATTTGTACAATATATTACATAATTCTCCATTTTCTGCAGAACCTAATATATATTTTATAGCTTTTTTCTATAAGCTTTTCCTTCAATGTTTGTCAACAAATTTTTACAGTCCTGTACAATTCTGAATACTTTGAAACCATTTTCAATAAAATCAGTTAACCTTAAGCACACACTACGAAGACTGAAAATGCTTTTCTTAGAAAAGTCAAATGTAAAGGATTCTGACACTCTAGCATCTACAAACAAAATGCTTTGAATTTTTACATGTTGTATTGCCAGAAAACAAAGAAAAACATGCCAGCCCCTATTTCCCCAGGCAAAAGAAGTACACAGAACTACAATTAAAACAGTAAAACAATCTGTACAATAAAGTACTGTGTATTAACAGTGCCAGGTATTAAATAGCTTGAATGAACACTTCCGCAATATACAAATGTCTTACAAAGGTATATAATTAACAGGAGAGAGCTTGGGATCCATACAACATAAAATCAATACAAGTGAAAACAGTTTGAAGTTGGTTTTGGAATTTGTACAAGGCATTTAGAAAATTAAATGTCTACCACTCAGCTAGCTATTTATTTAAAAAACAACTACCCCTTTGTGGCAGTGTTCATATCAGCAACCACAAATTATAACCTCACACCTTACTCTGTCTTGAGGTCCTCTCCTTGAAAGCTCGTAATAAAATAAGCATTACAAATGAAATATCTGTTGCTTTAAGGGAAAAGAAACATTTACAAGAAAACACAAAAATATAACTGTTATAATCCATTATGAATAAATATACACTTTAAACTGGCTAAATACAATCTTTATACATTAAGATTTAATACAGTTTGTTAGCCATTTTCTTTCTTTTTCATAATGTATTTTATCAAAATTAAAAAAAAAAATACTGTTTTATAGAAAAATGGCAAAGTACAGTAGTTTCATTCCAATTAGTGGGTTCTTATAACCCAGAATAACCTATTTAAGCCTAATTCAAACCTGTAAACATTAGGTTTTTGTTTGTTTTTTTTTAAAGGAATCCTCATATTTGGTTATCAGGACTGATGTCAAACATCCTACTAACTGCAGGTTTTGAATTGAATACATGTGCTTGACGTATACAATTTAAGCCACTGTAAAGTGACTTAGCAGTTAAAAAACAATTAGCTTGTACAAATGAAAATAGGTTCAATATTTGTCATAAATAAATGGAAAAATATCAAATGTTCCAGCTTTAACAAAATACCAGGGAATACAGTAAGCCTACCACATTTATTTAGATCAACCCAACAACTATATGCTTATTGTACTGTCTTTACAGGCAGTGAACAGCCTCCAATTGCCACAGTGGAAGGCCTTCGAGTCACTAGACTTACAATTCCCAGACAAGTTGGAAACAATTATTGCTCGAGGAAAAGCAGTTTGTTGTACTTTTTCTTCATAAAAGTGCACTTAAGTGCAAAGTTAGCTTGTCGAGAAACAACTTTAAATACAAAATAGTGCTTGTCTGAATTTTGTGCCATTGTGCAGTATAAAAAAAAAAAGAAAAAGAAAAAAAAAAGAAAAAAGAAAACAAAGAAAAGAGTGGCCCTCAGCAGCCATTAAGTGCAAAGTGCTTTGGCAAGTCCTGCTGTCACCTGCACTCAACTGACATTCCATTCTGTGATGAACTTGACATAGATGGTTCTGCTAAAGTTAACATAACTGCAGCTGTAATGGAACTAGAGGAGGGCGATGAGGAGGAAGATGATGTAGTAGCAGCACCTGCACAGGAAGGGGAAAACACAGGTTACAAAAATTTACAAATTAAGCAATAAAACTGCTTTCCCATTCAGCAACAAGCACTGGTATATACTGGCTTCAGCAACTAATGCTTAGTCATTAAACAGAAAAAAAGCCTCTATTCCCTCATCTCTGTGGCTAATACTCCAACACACAGTTTCAGCTGCATGCAAAACAGCATGTTATTGCCCCTTGTAGCTCCGGATCTCCAGCGGGAGCACACCTGAGCTTCTGACCCAGAAGCATAGTCAACTGTTCCCTTTCTTTTCTGTTGAAACCAGCACAGGTGAAGCCTTGTCCCAGCACTGAATCTGCACAAGCACCCTGCTCCAACCACTGCAAAGAGTGGTTGTAGCCATTAAAAAAATAATCTTACTACATGCAGCATTCCAGGCTTTCTTCTGTACTTGGCGAACTCTTAATTGTGCACATAAATAAGACACGAAGAAAACGATCCTCTTAATGCTGCTTAAAGCAAGCACACTAGAACATTCCCTACAGCAACATGTGAAGCAGCTTCATGGAAATCAGATATTTAATTGATGGTCTTCCTTAAACTCATAATATAAATCACTTGTAACGGGAAAGCACTGAATAGACACACCAGCAATACTGTAGGAAATTCTTGTATAACTTGAAGAAAAGTTGTACGTTATTAATAACGTTTGATCCCACTGCTTAGGGAAGTTTATTTTTTGGTATATTTTTTCCTCGTGTAAAGTAGTTCTGCCTAAACAGAGTTAAACAGATTGGATGCCTTTTAATGTTTTTCCCACTGCATTGTCACTGGATGTCTGAACCGTACGTTCTAAAGATCGTAAATTAACTATATGCAGCATTTTCAAACAAAAACAAACAAGCAAACAAAAAACCCCATCCTCCTAATGGCACACATCTCCCTCAATATTATCCAAGTCTCATTAACACCTAAATAACATGACATTCAAATTAGCCTCCTAAAGGTAGAATTTAGCTCCCAGCACTTACTTTCCCGCTCTTTTTTCTTTAAGCGCTTTCTTCTCCGGTCAATGGAAGCCACCTCAGATTTCAAGGACAGGTAATGTTTCCTGATTTCCTGCAGTTTTTCTTGGAGAACAGTTATACGCTCAGCGCTAGTCATATTTTCCAAGTCAGCTGCAAGTTAAACGGTCTCTGTTAACTATCATATTGCAGCATTTCCAAAAGCTCACAAATTTCAGTACTCAAATCTTAGCAATGTGCTTTGAGGCAGCAGACTGCAAAGCCAAAACCCACTGCAACAGCAGCTGCTATTTATGATCATAAACTTGGTTCATTTTTTATTGTTTTTAAAATAAACCATCACAGAAACACTTTGTTTTTGCTTATAAGGGAGTGGAAAGGCAAGAAAATGCATGCGTTCTCCTCCCCATAAGAAGGGGAAAATGAGACAACTGGTGAGAACAGAGGGTCTAAAAATAGCTTTGAGCCTGTTGTTTTGAGTACTTGCTAGAGCTCAGCTTGGCATAATACACCAGGAAGGTCAGTTCTGCCCATCTTGTATTGGTTGTTACAAAACAAGCAGGTTATGGCAGGAATCTGAATGGCTGTGGCGTGGTTCTAATCGAGCCCATGCCAAAGTATAGGGGGCCTCCTCACAGGCATTCCACATGGTAATGTCAATGGACAGAGCCAGCAGAGGACCTGTTTCCAGCTGGGAGCAATCCACAGCATGGCATACAGCTTGGAGAGCCCAGGCAGAAGTAACTATCTTGATTTAGTTCCTTTCAGCCACAGGAAAGCCATACTGGACACTCCATTCAAAGATATTTAAGAATCATTTAAACTACTGTGACGCACAGAAGGCAAAATGGAGAGGAAGAAGTTACGAATCCATCATGTAAGTGTCTGAACAATAACTAGAAAATGAGGAGTAACCCAGCAACAAAATATCAATGCAAGTAGGGTGCATAGCTGAGAACATTCATTCCAGAGTGACAAGTCTGCACACAGTGGCAGGAACAGCCAGTCAGTGCAGGAACCATATCTAAAATCAGTACTGAAGACTGCAATACAGGCAGTTTGCTGCACTGCAATGGCAAAAAAAAAAAAAAAAAAAAAA
>NDXB01019888.1:172003-184047 GCA_002631895.1 Agapornis roseicollis | reverse complement strand
GGGGGGGGGGGGGGGGGGGGAGGGTGAAGAAAGTTCCACAGTAGTTAGTATCATTGGTTCCAGAGCATTTAAAGAAAACTAACAGAAGATGAATACCAAGTTTACCAAATTCCATTCTAAGTACCTCGAACTATGTGCACACACACACACACACACACACTTATGCTGAATCCCAGATCAATACCGAAATTACCTTGTGATAGAAACATCAGTGGTTATTTAAGATTCCTGCTCAGACTTACAGGTTTGAAGAATAAGCCGTTAAATGGCATACTGACTGAAACGGGAAAAGGGGAACATCAGCTTTGAGGGGTAGGAGAACGACAGAATTAAAAAAAAATATCCTGGCTGATTAGAAAATTCTGGTTTGGCATATCCCATAACCTAATGTCACAGCACCTGCCCCTGCTAAACACTAAAAGTAAGCTACAGTGAATAAGGAGAGGAGAGAATCGCTACCTATCCAAGTAAGGTAATTATTTTTCTGGTTGTGACTGACTAAAGCCCAAATCAAGTTATTACATCATACAAGATTTGTCTTCACAATACTAAAATATCAAAGCATTTAGATGCTGCCTAAAGCTCAGGCTTACCTACTCTTACTGTCAAATCAAAAAGTCTAAGTGACTGTACTTAGAAAAATTAGCCACATTTAGCAGAATCCACACAGAGTCCTATAGCTACATTTCAAGCACTAGTATATTTTTAGGTGAAGAATCCTACTCTCCCAGCCCCTTTCAGAGCACTCTTTGGAAACACCAGGTAAGAATATAAGTGCAAGTCCTGCTGCCAGAAAGACCAAATGAATCCCCTCAACTCTCAAGCAAGTGCAAGTTCACTAAAAATGCTTTTCTTATCAAATATGTCCTAGTCACAGAAATGCCTCCGATATCAATCCACGTATTTGTTTAAAATGCAGAGTTCAAAAACCAGCATCTTGATTTCTCCTTTATGAAGCAGGGTGCTGCGATCTCGAAGGTGAAGGCTCATTTCTGACTTCTGATTTCTTCAGATTTAAAGTAGTACTGTTCAAATAAAACTGTGATCATCTCAGCTCCTAGCATAATATTTACTCAAAAAGGAAAATAACTTCTCTGTTTACATGAATTCCAAAACATGAGTTTAAAAGCAAGAAACCTCTTGGAATGGTAGACAGTGATCTTCAGCAAGTAGGATGCAAATTTCAGCAACTTACGCTCCTAAGAAAGTCATCCCCAATAATGACTGAAATATTAGTCACTTTCCAAATCGCACCTGGAACAGGCTACCTCTCCCCTAGTGTCTCAACTTTATAGCCCACTATGTATATAGATGTTGCCTGAAGGCAGTTTATGTGCAAGATCATATTCCTGTAGATAACACATGTGTAGATGAAAAGATCGGTATCAAACCCAGCAATATTGAGATGTTCTTCCTCAGCAGTGGCTTATGTGGTACTGGGAATCACCTAGATGCAAAGAGGTGTATTCAAGGGAAGAAGAGAAGTATCACGTTTTTGTAATTGTGACCTTTGCTAGCAGATCTTGCTAACACTGAGTAAATGAGATTTGTCCTGCCTTCTTGGTCAGAGGTAGGATGGCAATTAAAGTCTAGATCACAGAAGAAAGTCACAAGAGCCTCAGATTCTCCAGAAGATGAAAAATAAGTAAATAAAAGTAAAGCAGATCTGCCACAGGCTTGGTTTTTGTTTGTTTTTTAAAGACCTATAAATACAGTAATAAAGTTTTAAAGATGACAGCTGAGGACAGTCAGCAGATACACTGAAACAGGAAAACAGCACGAGGCTTGGTAATTGGCTTAAAAGCCACTCAGAAGTTTTAGTTTACTGTTGTCAAAGTTGCTTCAAGTTTTAAGTAGCAGAAAACATGGTCTGAAATGGCAAAAAATATATTTATAATTCAGTATTTATATTAATGCTATATTAAAGACAATAAAAAGCACATACTCCTGCATATAGTAAGAAAAGCGTAAGAAGCCATTAGGCTAAGACAATTTTTGTTTGGATGCTTGAGGCAGCCACAGGTGAAGGAAGGGTGGGAATGGGTGGAAACAGATTTGACCAAAATGCAATTATTTGCTGCACACTCATTTTCCACTAAGAATCCTGTACTTCTCTTGTTAAATACTATAAAGCTAGTGTACTTTGCATCGCTAAGAAGAGTGTGTATACAGACTCAGCTAAGTGCACTGTTCAAATACTATGAGATAAAATTGGCTTAAGAGAGCCAGAGGAGGAATTTGTGAAAGGGTAAGCTCTCACTTGTTGTATGGAGAGATCTAAAAATAAGATGGGGAATGAAGGATGCCTTCTTTGACCAAGTCATTTTAAGATGATCTGCTACATAACTGAAGTACTGCATTTACATAGTGTTAAAAAGCGAATAGATTCATACAGTACAATGACCTTCACAGAACACCAATACTGAGAGTTTAGGACTCCAGATGTCTATTCATTTAGGTTTTAAAATACACAAGTGTATTTTAGAAGTAATTCAAGAAGCAATCACTAACTAAAACTCAAGTTACCTCACATTCCATCCACAGTAGTGCACCAAGTAAAGGACTTCTCCACCTTCGATGTCAGAATCTTTAATACTAGCTTCATACATTTTTTGATTTTTCCCTCTTCCATACCGCACTTGGACTTTCATGCCTGGTGGATAGCATTCAAACTCTTCTTCCTCATTGTTATTGTGGTCTTCCTCCTCCTCCTCCTCTTCTTCCTCCTCCTCTGCTTCTTCTTCATCTTCATCTTCTTCCTTATTCGTGTCATCTCTTGAAAGGTTTAAAAAATTGTAGAGTTAATATGAGATACTTGATAAGCTTTTCAGTTCCAAACCACATATATTGATAAATATTGCGGATGCAATAGAGACTGGGAACAGCAGGCTCCAAATATGTGAAACTGCACTACGGCTGAGTAATATCAGCAAATAGGATACAGCAATACACACAAAATCCAGTGACTGCAAGATGCAAAAAATGACTGGATTAAAAGGAAGAAAGAAAAAAAAAAATCCATCAAAATCTGTATGAGCAGAAGTTGTTCAAACTCATCTTTCTACGATTTGTTCATGCAGTCCCTTTGTTTAAATATTGGGGGGTTTTCAGTTCAAAATCATGCTTCTCAATATCAACATTCCCTAAACTCTACCTATCAACCTAAACATTTTACAAGAGCTTCCTGCTCCCCCAAAAGATCCTTGCTTTATTACAACAAATATTTCTATCTCAACACCTTGAAGTGACTGCTGTCAAAGTCACATTTTAGGTGGAGAGGGGAGCAACAAAACCAATTAAAAAACAACAACAGCAAAAAAAAAAGCCTTATGCAAGATCATTTAGCAAATCAAGAAACCTGTGCTGATTTATGACCTTGTCACTCCTTGCCAATTATACTAGAAGTCTTCTATCTATGAGTCAAAGTTGCATTTAGTTACTATATAAGTACACAAGCAGGTGTTTACAGGTTCCAGAAGCTAATTTTGAAAGCATTTTTTGATATTTGGATGCACTTTCAGCAGTACTAAGAACCCACAAATCTTGCTAGTCTCAACCAATGGCAGGTAAGGGCTGCTCAGTGTTCTCAAAATTAGCTCCAACCAGCTTAGGGTAGAGTACATATGTTAATGAGGGAAAACATCTTTTAATAAGTTAAAAGATTTACATAGCTTTACAAAGCAATGTTGTTGGCCCTCACACCATTCTAATCCCACACCCTGCAATACAGAACATATTAGGGCCATTTACTAAATTTAGAGTAACCATAGACCTGTGACATGAAACAGATATGTGTATATTTTATAGACTGGGGATGAAAAGATAAGCGATGCTCCAAGTTTGATTCACACCAATATTTAAATTAACCTCACAAACACAGAAGTCTGTATTAATAATCTAAATCTTTCCATGAAATCTTCAGTAAAACACACCCAGATACGCCAAACTACTTTCTCTCAAAGAAAAGAATCTAATAGCACTTCGGTTATTCAAATGCTTCTTTGTAGAAGTAAAAACTGCACTATTATCATCTAATTAGCTGGCAAAAGAAATCAGAACAATACAATAAATTCAACTGCAGCATAATCATACTGATTTCATTAAATTACTTCAGAATGTTGCTATATTTATACACACAAATCCATAAGCCATACATATGTGCATACACCATTAGACAAATGCTAAGAATTTGCTCTGTTGGTGTATTAAATAGACCAATTCAGAAGACATATCTATTCATATACACATGGCATGCACCAGACAGTTTTGTTCTGGAAGGCCAAGATTTTTATTTCAGTGGGCTACTTTGCTAGTGAAGCTAAAACCACCAGTTAAAAATATAACACAAACGAATGAGCTCTGAAAGTTCACTTCATCTCCACTAAACATCATATGGCAAAATTCCCAAAGAAATCATAAATACAGCTCTTTAAGGACTCAGATGAAAAATCCTGAAGAGAATTCCACAGCTAATGACAGAAAGCACCAAACAGTAATTTAAATACCTTTAAATTATACTCTCTGCTGTAATACAGCAAAACTCTTAAGTAGTTTCATCTTAACAGTTATTATCATACGAAACCTAAAATCTTGGCATCAGGAGCAGAGCCAGTGCCCAAAACAGTGGCACACTGCTTGAATGACGTCTAGAAAGAAAAGCATGCCTATGAGGGAGATTCAGGATTTTCCAGACACTTGCAATTATGAAGTCTCTCTCACTTTAATCACCCTATGGCTTTTTAGGTGTCCCAAGAGATACTCCACAAAGATTCCATGACAATATTAGAATTTCTCTGGAAGAGAGATATGAGAAATCCTCATTGTAATGTTGAGTAATGTGAATGGTCAAGTAGATGTGAAGAGTAGACTGTACGTAGGTGAAGGGAATGTCAGAAATGAAAAGCAAAATGGAAGCAGAAATGGCTACAGTTAAAAAGTGTTCTAAGGAATAACTTGGTTAGTGATTATAATCTGGAGATTTTAGGAAACCAAACAAAAGCAAAGAACACTGATCATGAACCAGCACACTCATATAGCTCCTGGAAAAAAAGGTAAAACCAAAATATATTCTAGTGGTTGCAAGAAAGATATTGGTTTATGAGCCCATAAAAAACTCAAACCTGGCAGTGCAGATGAAGAAGAAACCACAACTGCCATGAAACAGGGGTTTGTAAGGGAAAATCGTGATTGTAGCCATCCAGCATGCACAATCATAACCCCACTTGTCCATGTATATATGCTTTAAGAACACTGGATTTCCTTTCATACTGTTTTAGTCTAAAGCCCATTTTGAGGGGAAGGGGAAAAGTACCCCCGAAACACGTCTCCTGGAAGCAGACAACAATCATCAACTCAAAACCAGTACTAAGCAATATTTCCCACAAAGCTGCAACAAAATGAACAACCCATGCAGCAGCTGATAAAGACAGCAGCAGATGTGTGTGCACACTGTACAAGAGACAGAGCAATACAACTGTAACTGTGTTCCAGAAACCGAAGTGCCACCAGAAAGCTTATCAGGAGGACTCTAAAGCATTACCAATTACAACTGCATACTAAAGAATACCTTCACCCCATCTCCCATGTAATGGGAACATAAGCCTTCAGAAGCAGGTAATTAATGAATTAAAATGCAAAAATATTTGTTAATAAATTAAAACCATTAAAACATTTAGATTACACAAATATTGCTTAATTGTTAATTCCAAAGGACATTGTGAAATCTTTAAAAAGTCTATAAATACACATATGGCAGATCATTCTCAGTCAATACAAAGGTTTAACACCACAAGCCCATAATAAGGGTATCTCAACAAATAAGTATTGTTAATAGATGAAACAACACATGCTATTACACCACTAAAGGAACTGCAGCATCATGCAACCGTCTTTCAACCCACAACGTCTGGCACAAAACACAGTGTTGTCACAAAGCCTGGGTGAAATCTGTGAGACAGTGTGTGATTTGGAGCATTAGAGCTGCCTTCCCAGGATCCCTGCCTTGCAGCAAACCCAACCCCACTCCAAATACACTTCTCCTGACACACCATGCTGGCATACGCAGCAGGTAAGACAGCAAATGCAAGATGATTTTTTTCAGGGGTTATTCTAAAACTTGAGGCACAAGATTATTTCAATTATTGGTTCAATTAAGTCATTACAGTTAATTGAAGAACTTTCAGAAATAAACTCCAGTGTAACTGGCACTCAAGTTTAGCAATTAGCTTCTATTTTTGTTTCCCTCCTCCTTCTTTCCCTTCATATCCTAAAGCATTATTTAACCTCTACTTCACATAATTCAGAGCTGGGGGATGTCAAATCTCCTTCATACTCTGACTTTCTCGAGCACAGCAGTATTAAGATGCCATTAAGTTTTAAGGCACAGAGACATTAAGAACTGTACTTATGCCATGATACTAGAATCTTATCTTTAATTAAACAAAATAACAAAACCCCCCAAATTCACCAGCACTTGTCTTCCCTCTGAAGTGGCGAAGAAAACCTAAAAATAAAAGCTCCAAAGATTTCTCTCTATACACACAGGAAATCTGAATAAATACACATTTATGGTCTATCATACTGCGAGAAGGTGAAAGGCATTAACTTGATTTGAGTCACATCTCTGAGAGCAGTACAGTACACTTGAACCATGCAAGCACAAAATGCTAACGAGTGTTTTCCTCTGCTGCTATGGAGGAGACAAATGGAAGGATCTCAAGTTATTGCTTCCAATCATTCAGCCAAGGCTTTGAGTATTTCTGAAACGTTGCTCAAACAGATAATGGATGGTTCAGAAGTCTGGCTGGGGAGTACAGCACTTCCCATTTTTATGGCACTGGTTCACACTCAGCTTGAAAACATCTAGTATTTGATGAATGTCTGAGGCTCGCTCAGGCACGTAAGTCCCAGTGACAGCTACCACAGTTAATAGCCTCTGTAGTGGCCATAAGTTATGCAAAATGTGATGACAGAACCATTTTTTCCACATCAAAGACACCTCCCTTCCATTCAACGTCATGCACACATAGGACTGGTACACTTCACATCGCTACTCTACACTTTATCGTTGTGTCATTAGAAGTTTATTGCTGTATTAAAAGCAATCCTTATGTAGATGTATGTAACATACCTATGTATGATGTATATCCTATGTATGGAAAAATAAATCAGTCAGTCACTGAAAACATGACTATACAGAATGTCCTCTCCAATATAAAGGCAGATGGAATACTTAAAAAAACCCACAGATCGAATAAACGCATAGGATTATGTTCCTGTAAATGAAACTACCAGGTACACCTCTCGAAGTCTGGTTTGGTTTTGGGGTTTTTTTTTCATACACACCTATAGTCCCAGATTCAGAGCAGATATTCACACCACATGTGCAGTAAGTATGACACATTTCTCTCCCTAGTCCCAGTCTAATCAAGTCCATATAAATCTCTACCATACTGGAGAAGGCTATCTCAAGATATATTTCTCAACACTAATCCTGAAGCTAGAAGATACACCTTCTGTAACAAATCTCCTTCACTCCAACACATTTGAACCTTCCTGCTACCAGTTTAGATTCCTCGCCAGAAAGCTTTGATATGTCATTTTAACAGATAAGGAACTGAAGAAAACATTACCTCTAACAATCTGCTATCTCCCATATGCGAAATGGAGCTTCTATTGCATAATCCTGTTGTAAATTGCTTTCAGAAAATCCCCAACAAGTATTTCCAGAAAATTTAACTCTTGTACAACTAGAAGCCATCACCAGCACAGGCACAGCAGGTAGTCTCCTCAGCCTGCAAGTGTAAGAATCCCTAATAAAACCCTTCATGTAAAACAATGCCCATCTTAACCTAGTTCTCAGCTGCTGCTTTTATTATCCCTACTTCCCTCCTACTGCTTAAAGGAGGGGAAATGCTATTACTGCATGTAACAATGTGTATAACAGCTCTAAGATTAAGGTTCTTCCCTTGCACGTGAATAAATGCTTTAACTTCATTCAAGATTATTAGCCAAAGAGGCTTAACATTTTCTCCTTCTGATAATGTCAAAATATGACAGTACCAATTCCCAGAAAACCATACCATGAAGACTTTAACCAGCAGTACGAGACAATCAAAAATGTTCAGGTTTCTAAAATATTGTTTAAGAACATTTGTTCACTAATTCCTTGGAGGATGTAATTAAGCAATTTCTTTCCCCTTGAAAACTAGAAGGAAAAAGAAAGAAACCCAAGAAGTTTCATAAGACCAAGAAAAGTATTTGCGACTACTGAACATGACAGCCCGGTGATAAAGGACAGTGTAAGGATCCACAGAAGGCAGCCTCTCCTGATGTCAGGGTTAAGGCAGAACCTCAGCCAAAAGAAGGAAAAGACAAGAACAAAGTCTCCTGCAATTCTTCTGTACTTTAACTGGGTTTACTCTGAAGAATTTTGCCTGGTTACCTCAGACATCCAAGTTTCACCAAGACACAAGTCTGATACAAATTTTTGTTGGAAAGCAGAAATTATCAGGATTCTGAACACTAAACCTTTAAGATTAGTATATAATTCTTGACAGTGGCGTGTCCCAGATGCTTTGCAGCAAAGTAAAAGATTTTCTTATCAACACTGCTTAACTAGCAATTCACCTACCCATCAGTTCACAAACTGTATCTACTATGAAATATTTACTTACTTTTCTTTTATTAGCATGTATTAAAAAACTGCACACCTTTTAAAAACTCCTCTAGGCTCCTGGCTTCAGACTCCTGGGAGCACATTCAACCAGCTTCATTTTTCATTGCATAGAAAAGCCACTCAGGTCTCAGTTTGTTGGGTTTGACTCAAGTTTTTCTTAGATGCTACAAGTTAATGTTAGATGCTACAAAGAAAAATCACACCAAATATGCAGTACTGCATATGAAGACCATTACTTCCACAACATGAAGCTATCAGGAACTTCAGAATAAATTTGATTTTAAAATTTCTCTTTTTTTCACTGACTAACAAACAATGAATGCTTTTCCTTTATATTAGGGAAAAGAATGAATTTACAAACCTGTTCTGAGATCTTTACAAAAGTGACAGACCAATGAGAAGACACATTCCTGGCCTTTTGTGTTACTGTTTTTATGACTAGAAGTTGCACAAAACTCCACACAGCACATGCATCTCCCACTAGAAAAATAAAACAAACCCAAAACTAACAAAAACATGCATAGACTAAGGGGCAAGCTGGCTTTGAATCTCTGTTCTCAGTGTTCACAGACACAAGCAGGCAAGAAACAGGTGCTTGTTGCAATAAAGGAAGAGAACCACATTCAGCCTTTCCTCCTCTTCATCATATTGGTAAAGTCTGTGCAGAAAAGAACATAATATTCAAGTGGCAGAAATCTCAAAGGGCTGAGAAACATGGTACTGGACAGAGAAACAAAACTTGTGGAAAATAAATAACCTGGCTTCAAATAGCACTTCCTGACATCAAGAAACTGGGAATTAGATCCAGTTTACCAACAGAAATTCAGCAAGAAGAAACCCAGAAGTTTTTTTGTCCTCATGGTTCTTTGTTTCTGTACACAAATAAGCTACATGAAGATGCCTGAAGTCCTAGAGACATAAATTCAAATAGCAGACTCTGGAAGTCTGCCTTATATAGTATTAGATTTCATTTGTTTGGCTATTTGGTTAGGACTTTGAAAGACAAATGACCCACAGCTTAAAAAAAGGTTCCAGGAACACATTTTAAATCCACCAACAAAAATCCAGTCCACAGTGAGCTATTTACATTTTGGGTAATTTCTTTGTGTGTGTGCTTATTTTTCCACCAACAAAAATACCAATTTTTCCATTTTGCATTTCAGTTCAACTAAGAACTCAAATGACAGCATTACTCCCCTGTATAACTTTAGTCACTTCTAACCCATGAACCTGGGGATAAAGGGAATGCAACATCCCTCCCAGCACAGCAGGCTCACAGAACCTCTTTATGCCTTTATGGTCTAAACACTAACAGCATTGTTTAGCATATGACAGTGACATTTTTAAAACCTCTTTAAAGCTGATACATTTTGTACTTCCTAGCAACCTCTGAGGGAAGAAGGGGAAAGCACTAACTGCACTGCTACAGTACTTACACAGACATACATACTTGCAATTAACTGCTACAAATGTCTCTTTTTTGCAAGTTTAAATTATTCCTTGAAACATACCCCAGTAATGACCACAATACCATCTACATACATTTTCACAGCTACGTTTTCTATCCTAAGCAACTTCTTCCTTTCATGAATCACAATACAGTTTTTACTGGATGAGAAAAGAGAAACGGAGGAAAAAGAACTCAATTACAGTCAGATGAACTGGGGAAAATTTAGAGAAAATAGTATCTTCTACAGTTTTTTTCCTGTTACTTTCATAAATAAAAAACCCAAAGAAAACTTGTAACATTTTTCATGTCCTAAATAACCCAAACAGACATGAATCAGGATAGAACAAACAAAACACACAAATGACAAAAATATCCCAACCAACCAAAACAAGAAAGGATTACTGAAAAGCAAGTGCAGCTTATAATTTTATGTACCATTTACCACAGGATGGTAATTATTAAGCCACTCTACTTTCCAAGTATAGAAATAAACACAAAGTAATGTCACAAACATTCAAATATACAATATAGGGAATTTCAAAAACTGCTATTCTCTAAGTGCAGTTTTCCATCTACTTAGTTATATATATTTTGAAAGGAGCATTGTAAAAATTAGTCTTTAATAGTTCTGAAAATCTAGCAAACCTGTCACAGCACAACTCATCTAGTTCACCTTAGAAATGGAAAATACAACCAATTCAAGCAATTGGTCTTTTAAAAAAAAGAAAAATACACATAGGATACAAATGAAATCGCACCCACAGAGAAAAGGCTCCCAAACCGAGTTCAGGTAAACTTGATTTTTCTGTATGCCACATTCCTAAGCTCCAGAAATTGCCAATGTAATCTCACTGAAAATATTTAGGAAGACAAAAATATTTTGCAGAAGGATACTTCCAGCATTTGTTACATGGAAACCACAACCCTTAATAAAGTAAAAAAAGAACCATTACCAATGAATCAGAAATTAATAAACTGAACTATACCATTTTCCTACAACTCTTAATGGACCAGAAAAAGCACTAAGAGTCAATGATATTTAGACAGAAGATAAAGATAGCTGATTTACTGAATAGCAAAGATTGCTGAAATGAATAAGGGAATTAGTGGCCAGGCAACAGCTGGTATCAAGTACAAAAAAAATCCATCCCTGATATACAGGTTGCTGTGAAAGTATAAGGAGGTGTGATTATCTGCTTTCCCTCTAGTAATAGCTTCTCCCTTAAGCATCTGTTATTGGGTTTGGTTGAAGACAAGATACTGTATTAGAAGAGACCTTTGGTGTGACCTGTAATGGCCATTTCTGTGTTCTTGTCACTTGAATTCATAAATAGGTATCTTATAATAGTTAGGGTTGGAAAGGACCTTAAGAGGGTCCTAACTGCCAGAATGTAAGTTGTTAAACACACTGTCTACATCCTGTTTTAAAAACTTTGTCCTCAAAAACACTGGTGGGATTTTCTTTTGCACTGAAATAGAAGAACGTGTCCATTTCACAATGAAAATCAGAGATCACCTGTACACATCCATTTGATTACACAGTCCTCAGCATCCCTGTTACTTCAGTCTCCCACTTCCAAAACTCCTGTGTGAAGGACTACACAAGAGACTCGTGCCATTATCATGCCTACTCAATGGTAAAGCTGTTACTGAGCAATGCAAGGTATCTCCATCTTTTCCTATGTTCCATGTAACACACCACTGTTCAACAACAAATGCTGGAAACCGCAAGTTTGTGATGTATTTGTACCAAAAGTAAGTAGACAAATACTACTGGTAATGCCAGCAATATTTTTGTCTTAAATCAAATAGGCCCCTATGTTGTATCTGTTTTCTCACTCAGCTTATAAATATTTGGCCTGGACACTGCAAAAATTTAAGCTGCCCTTTTTTTTTTTTTTTTTTTTTTTTAATTAA
>NDXB01019888.1:131274-148774 GCA_002631895.1 Agapornis roseicollis | reverse complement strand
GCCTGTAAAGATAATTTCAGTCTCATGCCACTTACTCTCCTGACAAAGATTATTCTAATTAGCCATTGCTAGAGTCACTTTTCTTTCAAAGTGCATTATACAGCCAGCAGCTGTGCCACTTACTCTGCAAGGTCAATATGCTTTTGTCTACTCTTATCTACAAAACATGGTTTCTGGTCTCAACTCTTACATCTTCTCTTCTTATTTTCTCTAGTTCAGGATTTTTGACAGACATCTACTTCGATTTACTGACTGCAACTCCATGACACCTACCTATAAAATTTTATCTACATAGAGTCCTAACTGTATTCTTCCTGCTGAACTGATAACCTCATGCTTTCTTAGAAGGACAGAGACATACAACAGTTCTAACAACAACCACACCATTTTATTCTTGAAAACTCTCACATCTGATCCACTCCTATATTAATTACAAAAACACTATCTATATTGTTAACTCTTGTCTTTATACCTCATGTTTCACCTGATCCTAACTTGGTCTCTCCTTTACTCATACATTCTACTTGTCCAACAAGAAAACAGTATTTTCTGCAACACTTCTCTGGAATGCCTTATGTAAACTTGCAGCTCTATTCCTTTCTAAAAGGACTACAATTAGGAAAAGTTAGTCTTCCCCTAGATGTTCAACTTCACTTAATCCGTAACAACCTTTAATATTAAAAAACAATGAAGTTTTGCTAAGGTTCTTTCAAGACCTGGTCTTCATCTTCCTATGTCCCAGGTCCTTTCCAAGGAAGGTAATACGTATTTTCTCAAGAAACTGTAGATCTCCTTAGTACCCTTAAGACTAACAGATGGAATATATGTTTTCATTCTACAGTTGAGCAGTTTTCCAAGATAGACTGATCTACTGCTACGCAGCATCAAAGCATAAACCCATATATGTAAAGCCTTTAAAAAATACTGTATTTTTTTTAAAGCTGTATTTGTTTGTGGACATGTGGATACATCATCTAAAGTCTGAAATGTCACGTTAAAAAATAGGGAAAATAAACACAAAAAGACTTTTTAAAAAACAAGCTATGTCTTTTTTTCAGCACCAGGGCTAAGCCTGATTGCACCTTTTTTTTTTCTTAATTAACTATGACAGCATATTTTGCTTGAGAATATAACAATAGCATATTAAATATCTCAGAAGCAGTTACCAATTATAGAGCAATTCACTAGGTCTTTATTTGGGGTCCCAATTTCATATTGTGAGGCATACAGTTTCTCATAAAAACCTGAAATAAGAAGCTTATTTTTGGGGGGGGGTAAACAAACACTGAATATCTAAGCATCTCCAAAAAAATCTCACCATGCTTAAGGTATGTCCAAGTCAGAAGCTTATTCTTAAGTCATACGTTTTATTTAAATACATAACCATTTCTCTTACCTACAGTGTACCAACTTGCATCTGTTAATTTGTTGATAACTGCTTCCTGGTATGTTCCATCTGGATTCTTCACTTCCACAACAGTTCCCACCTAAAATACAAAAGCCACTCAGCACTGGAGAACTTCTAAAATAAGCAATAAAGTTAACACTTTTGTATTTAGCAAACAGAGAAATAGCTTAGAAATTAACTATACCAGGCTTTTCCAGCTTCACTTGAATATATTTGTATCCCTCAGAACTTCTTTGTTTCATTCCTCTAAAATAAGCCAACCAACTGAGCCGATTATTTCCTGCCAGCAGGTGGGGAACAAGAACCAATCTGAGTGAGGTCATTCTCTTCTGTAAGAGCTTGCCCATCAAATCCTCCAGCTGAGTTTTCCAAAGCAACAGCGACTAAAAAACTCATAGCCAGCCAAACTTCTTAGCTTTAAGGCCAAAAAGAAGAGATTTGGCATCAGCTTGTATGCTGGCATTTCCTTAAGCTACAAAGGAAAAAGCTAACACGAAGAATATACTAACTCTAGCTCTGTAGCATTCCCTTCTATGCTTCATGATACTATCTGGCCTGCGTAATAAATAGAACCTTCTACTTTCACCCCATACTGCATATATACATTTATGTCAAATACGGAAAAAGAATGCTTTTTAAAACGTTAGCAAAATATAAAACAAATTTATTACCTTTAGAGGACCCTTTATGTGGTCATCCTGCACTTCCACTGTTGAGGAATCATGTCTAAAAGTTACCTAAAAAATATAATTTAACTGATAATCACTTGATACAATTGAGCAGCATAAGCACATGCAGATGTCAATAGACCCTTCTCTTACTCTCACTTCACAGTCACCATAATTGTTCCACTTGCTGAAAACTGTTTCATTCATATATTTTAGAAATATAACCATGCAATTTCTTAATCATCAAAACTTCCAAAAAATTTATCTTTCAGAAAAGAACTGTTACATCTAAAAAGAAGTGACAGTTTACCAGCATTTAACAGCTCAAAATGATCTCTACAGTTCTCAGTGATTTGAACTGTACTGCTCTAGTACCAGATCAAGAAAGTAAAGTTTGAAAAGCTCTGAGCAGAAATATTTTTTTAAGAAACATTTATATTTCAATGCTCTGAGACCAAACAGTTTTAGCACCAGTACCTAACCCCATATCACAAGGGCTTTTGCTGCGTAAGACCCATTTCCCTCAATCACAGTTGAAAAATTCACACACAAAAAAGGTACAGGACACTGCTGTCAACTAAAAAAAATTAACAAAGAGCCTTTAAAATGTCAGCCTAGTCTACACACTGCCAGCTAACTAGAAGCAGATGCACAGTTAACTCTTCATTCTTTCAAAACTGGAATAAGTAAATTCTGTAAGTATTTCCAAGGTATTTTCCCCTGGTTTTGGCTGCATATTTAATCCTACGCATGCTGTGCTCAGCAATAAAAAAAGTCTGGGAATCCAAACGTATGATTAAGTTATCTGTATTAGATGCTACTGATATCCACCATTCATTTCACTCAAAATTAACTTGGTCACCCTGAAAGTTATGGGATCCTCCTAGCAATTCCACCTGAAGTTTCACTTCCACACTCAGGGAAACTGAGAAATTTCTGGCATTACATTTGATGAACATATGTACATCTTATTAATGCATACAAATGATGTTCTAATGTTCACCACAACACTTTCACTTGGTGTAAGTACATGAAGGTTTATTTACTGTTCATAATAAGTAAGAATGTAACATGAGATTCAGCTGTGTAACAGTAAATCTCACCTACAACAATCCTACACTAAATCTGAGGACTTGGCTCACAAATGTACGCAACTCACTTTTCTTGAGTTTGCCTCTCAAAGCATAGAGCAACAGCAAAATCTCCTTCTGCACAGCAGCATTCTCTAACACAAATTCTCTTAACATCCTCAAGAGAAGCATTTAAAGAGTATGTAAACCCTGAAAGGAGCAAACAGCCGAGAACAGCACCTACAACCAGGACAAAGGAGCACCTACCTTGACTGACTGATTAGAACACAAATGCACTAAAATGCTTGACTACCTTCCAGGGATTACATAAAAGAAATAGTCATCTTGCCCATCTCCTGAGAGAACCACAACAATACATATTGTTGTGAAGATATACCCTTTTTAGAGCTGCATCATCCCACCTACTGATGACAAATACTTTCCATCCACCTGACAGACAGCATCATACTTTGTCACCTGAAAGCCAGGCACAGGATTCAGGCTAGGAATTAACTTAGGAAAGACTACTCTTCTGAAGTTCAGCCTGACACAAATTTACTTCTCTCCTTTAGGGGACTTACCTAGAAATCAAAAGTTCAGTTCAGAAGCAAACTAATCTGAAACCTGTGGTCACTGCTGGTTCACATAAAATATCCATCGTATCAATTCTGATTTAGAGACATCTGGTTTTATTTATTTTCTGTAATTCTTACATGACAAGTGCAAAGTCCTACACCTGGGTCAGGGCAATCCCAGGCATAGCTACAGGTTGGGTAGAGAAAAGATTCAGAGCACCCCTGCAGAGTGGACTTGGAGGTGTTGGTTGATGAGAACATGAACATGAGCCAGCTTCAGTATGCACTCACAGTCCAGAAAGCCAACCATATCCTGGGCTGCATCAAAAGAAGTGTGACCAGCAGGTCAAAGATGGTGATCCTGCCCCTCTACTCTGCTCTTGTGAGACCTCACCTGGAGCATTGTGTGCAGTTCTGGTGTCCTCAACATAAGAAGGACATGGAACTGTTGGAACAAGTCCAGAGGAGGGCCACAAGGATCATCAGGGGACTGGAGCACCTCTCATAAGAAGACAGGCAGGGAAAATTGGCACTGTTCAGCCTGGAGAAGAGAAGGCTGCATGGAGACCTCCAGTACCTGAAGGGTGCCTATAGGGATGCTGGGGAGGGACTCTTCATTAGGGACTGTAGTGACAGAACAAGGGGTAATGGGTTCAAACTTAAACAGGGGAGGTTTAGATTGGATATAAGGAAGAAATTCTTTCCTGTGAGGGTTGTGAGGCACTGGAATGGGTTGCCCAAGGAAGTTGTGAATGCTCCATCCCTGGTGGTGTTCAAGGCCAGGTTGGACAGAGCCTTGGGTGACATGGTTTAGTGTGAGGTGTCCCTGCCCATGGCAGGGGGGTTGAACTAGATGATCTTAAGGTCTTTTCTAACCCTAACTATTCTATGATTCTATGTATTTCAGAGCCAAAAGAAACTCTATCCAAACCCATCAGCCAGCTACAATGCACTACAATGAAAAGTAACAAAATGAACTGTTACTGTGTATTCCAAAATGTTTTTCTTTTTCTTTTTAAAGGATGCCTTGGGGTCTTGACTCTTATAGAGGAGATTTTTGATACCAACAGTTTTTGCTCCTTGAGATAATTTGCCAGTGTGGATCCCTTCTGTTTCAGACAAAGGTCCTGATTCATCACATCTTCCTCCTGCTTATATTCAGCTGGAATCCCTCTTTCCTTCATCATCATCATGAAAACAGTCCTGGTAAGCTCTACACAGAAGATGCTTCAATAGTTGAATAAAGACACACAGTTTCTTTTGAAACTTCTGTGAAGGTGTCCAAATACAAGGGGGCACGGGAGATGGTGCTGACTGTTTTAGGAGACATTGTCAAAATAAACTGGCTAAAATAGGTCTCTAACAAAAAACTGTAACCGATCCTGTGAAGTAGACTACCACTCTTCTAACACCCATTAGTCAAATCTGTTCTGCCTTCAATGCTTCTCACAGGCCCAGGCAAATCTTAAGTTGTATTGCTGTCCATGCCAAAGTGTGTAAAATTCTGTAACAGGTACAGAACCTGTGAAAGACTGTTGAACTGTGAAATACAGCACCTTTTGTTACTGAAATGACAAACACATAGCACATGTGTTAGATTGAGTAAACCTATTAAATAGTACTGGTGATGGAAAAGTTATTATGAAGGTACCCCTCAACATATTCTCGGAAGAACATTTCATTAAAAGAAAGCAGGTAAAAGGAGATGCAATTAAGTGTATTTTACTTGCCCAAGGATGACATGATACACACATTGACAACCTTTTGTTGACAACCTCCTTTCCCAATAGAGCATCAGTCATAAAACTTAAATGAAAGCCTCAAACTAAAACTGATGTCCTGAAGTTAACTGACTTTCCTTTTCCTCTAGTAGTTCTAGGAGAACAGAGCATAAAACATATTGGGACCAGAAGAAACTGTTGAACAAGCAGAAAATAAATGCAGCAGGCAAACTACTAAAATTTCAAACAAAGTACACCTGATAATAGGAATCCTGGTTAAGAGTCAATGCTATGGAAGTCTGCAGGTGCCAGAAAGCGCTGAAAAGACTTTCAGAAAAAAACCAAGGGGTCACTGTTAAGTTTAGGAAATACATGTTCCTGGTGGAGGGAGGACAATGTAAACAGATACTGTTACAGCACTTACACACAAAAATCTCAACCACATCGTATTACTCTACAGAGCAACAACAGTACCGGGACTTAACTGCCCAGAGCTATACAGTTAAAGCAAAGAAACACACAAACTTGAATCCACAGGGCTTCTGGCAGAGGCTCTACAAACAACTTACAGAAAATATTCTATTCCGTTTCAAGATCTTTCTACAAAACATAGCAGTGACCAAACTGCAACTAATAAACCCATAAGAAAATATTTATCAAATAATAAGTGCAAGTGGCCATCTAAGAAGGTGGTCTGAAAGCCCTCTGAAGAGCTGAAAGCAGTTAAGATTTCACTAAGCACAACAGAAACTCTTGTATCTGTTAGATCAGTTAAATACTGACACTTAACAGTCGCTTAAACTCAAATGGTACTGTAAAGCACAGACAAGATGATGCTGTTCAGAGCTATGAAAGATCACTGATTTGCTCTAAAGGCTTTTCGAAGATTCCAGATTTAAGACTAACCTTCATATTTACATTATTATCAAGTGACAACTGTGCTTCCAACCAGGCCTTTTGGAGATAGCCTGTGCTGTCCCTCACATACACTATAGGCAAAAATCAGCCACAGCATGACTGCAGACTCAAGTAATGCATGACAGTTCATAATGGAGACTCTTCTGTAACAGGTTATGACTACTCACAATTCACGCATTTTCACTTTTATTTACGGTAGATAAGAAAAATACTCTGCCACTACAACTCTGTTGCAGAGCAACAATCTAATTTATGTTTCATAAATGCTTTTGAACCTTGCTCTTGTTGCATTTCTGTATGAGGTTGAGAAGCAGAGCAGAAAAATAGTACCTGCTCCCCCATTACAAGCTTTGAGGGCTACATTATCCAAACAGAAATAATAAGACCATTCTCCAGTGTAGATTTACTATATAATAGAAACTAAGCCAAACAATGTTCTCTTTATTTCTAGAAATAATACCTTAAATTTCCAAGGGATGTTTAAATCTCTTATATTCCCTCTCTGATATTGTTTTTTTTGGTCTTGCATGTGGTTTATATTGATTCATTCAGTCATTAACTACTCATTATAAAGATTAGGTGAGATCCCCTGTTTGCTATTCTGCAGAACTCAAATATTCCAAGCCTTTGCTGGAAGACAGCAAGTTTTCATCCTATTCCTGAAGCATCATCCAGTTGCCACTGCTAAATGGCAGTGACCCATATTCCTGAAGTAGAAATCCATATTAAACCTACATTGAGGAGGTTTAGCTATTTTCTAATAACATTCAACCACAAGCCTACATTTGTCATATTCTGATCAATTACTTTAAGGTCAGTCTATTCCATTGAAGGCCACAAATACTGAATGCAAGCAGATGACAAAGCAGTGAAAGAAAGAGAATGCATTTAATTACATGTAGGTGCGCAGAGCACCTCCCCTTCCAAAAAATATAAGCTTAGTGTTATTTCAAAGACTGCACTGCCAGCCTTCAAAGAAAGGAAAGCTGTCTTGAGACTGTAAAGAAGTTTCATGTTGTACCATTTTGAACACTGATGACTTTTTTTTCTGCACACACAAAAAGCATCTGCAGGAAAACCACATACCTTGACTTTGACAAGTCTTTTTGCTGTCTTGATCTTGGCTTCACAGAAGGCTCCTCTATACTTTGCACTCACATCGGTGCCCACTGTGAGATAGGGAGGCTCATCAATGGCCTGGAACAGAAAAGGAAACAACTTGGATTTTAATTACTAGCCACTGGCAATAGAGCTGTCATGGTCTCACTAGTTTTTGTGGACAGAGCAGTACAAACAGCCCAATAAAACTTAGCATATGTACATCACTGCAGGAGAAACACAGAACACAACACTAAGCTTATGCAGTGACTACCATAAATATAATAAACTGGTATCACAACTGTCTGCAACACAAACCACATAAGCTTCTGACCTCTGCACCATCTGAAGGCACAGATGACCAGTTCTGCTGCAATAGTGAAGGTCAACAAGTGTTCAACCTTCTCCTTTACTTGCCTCAAGATCTGGTGAGTCTCATAAAGACAGTGGTGATTTCCCTCAGATAATTAAGGTTCATTTTCATTAGTAAGTAGAACAACTTTGAAGACACTTTGCTTTTTCCACTTTTGAATAAAGAAAATTATAGAGGTAGGCACTCAACATAAGACTAGCCTGAGGGTAAGACAGTAGCAGTAGGATAAATACACAACAAAAGTGAAGGACCCAGACAAAACACAACATTCTGTAACAAGCAACAGAGGAACAGGTGATACCCAAACAGGGAAACATGAAATAGGAGGGAAATAAATGTTTTCGGGGGTTAGGGGAACATGGGTCTGATTAGTCTGCAGTGAGCTCCTCTCTCATACAACTTTGCCTAGCATAATCTGGGGAGGAGATTCTACATAACTGAAACATCTCTCTATCACTTCACCGAACATGGGTCAAAAGAGAAAAGGCAGAAGGTGACAAGCAACAGGAGCAAGGTAAGTTTCAAAGAGCTGCAAGCCTCCATGAAGCCCAAACCAGAGCTGGGTTGTGTAAGCCCACATCATGTTTCTGCACTCCTACGGATTCAAACACAGCTTTCAAGAAACAATTCTGGCACATCCAGGCTCTCTGTGGGAAGAATACAGAGATAATCTCCCTCACAGCTCTCAGAGCTACTGTTTGATACAGAGGCGCTTGCACTCAGCATCAGGTAATTCCCACTGGCTGTTTTCAGCTCTAATATTTCAGAAGTAAAGGCATGCCTTATGTACCTGAATGCTTTGATGAATTATTTTCAGAAATAGAAGTTGTGCAAAATTTGAAATTGAAAGTCATGAATTGAAAGTCAGTGTTAATTCTACATTAATGTTTTACCTTGACTCTGTTCAAGCCTACCTCTCATTTTCACTTAATAGAATATATTTCAGAGTACTAGGAAACTCTTATCAACATGCACTTGTTAAGATCATCAGAAACATGAATGTTCTAATGAATCCCTCCCTGTCTGTCTCTGCATGCATGGTGCATGACTGCATGCAGAGTAATAGGATATGCTACTCTGGTACTAACGTATCCATGAACATGTATCTGATCCTATTCCAGACTTAACAGAAAACTCAACTGAGATTAATGAGGTATCCGTTAAGAGTGCTGGGATTCTGAAACTCACTCCCTCCTTGCTTGTCTAACAGTACTCTCAGTAAAGCGTCCTAAGTAGTGACTGCTTCACACAATACAAATCTGAAGAAGTAATGATATATTCTCTTGCAAAGTCAGTAAAGGTCTAAGAGGGGAGCATCCTTCCAGCTCTCCCCAATGCTGTAGTGAAGAAACTCTTTCATTGGTTCCAGCACAGCCAGTAAACCTTTCATGCCAGTCGATCTTCCAAATACAGTATTACATTTAAAAGACAGACAGATCCTAGAATGGATCACAGATATGCACGTACCTAGAATTCCCCTAAAAACAAACACTTCAAGAGCTGGTTGTGTCAATATTAGTCTATACCTCTCCATACAGCAAATCAAATTCATAATTCTAAGTTCAATTTACAGAAAAGAAAGCATGCTTTTTCATCCCTACAATACTGGGAGCTAAGTCTGCAATCTGAAGCTTACATCTTTGCCTTTTTGGAAGCTTATGGCAGAGGAACAGGCAAGTCAACAATCAAACTTTAAACCAGAATTTTACGTTCTTATTAAGAGTATAAACACCGATATTAGTGATTACATTATCACTATTCTGGCTTATTTTTTAAGGCTTCTCCAAAAAAAATAATATTTATTTGAAGAATGAACATCTGTAAGAACTGATTTCTGTTACTACCATGGAAGTTACTTTCAATCAGTACCCTAAACCTCCTGAGTTGCTTTTACAATAGCTAACTCCTTTCCCTGGAATTAGTCAATCTGTACCACTGTAAATAGAGTAATTTCAAAGAATAGCAACCATATGGGCCATTTGCTTACCACTGTAAAAATGCAGTACTGGCTTTTGAGAAGGAATTTTACACTGATGAAATGCATTTCTGTAATTACCACTATGACTCATTATGTATTTTTAAATAACCATGCAAACTCTTCAGTGGATACAGTTTTTTTGAAATCATATTATTCTGTTGAAACACAAACTATATGGGCTTTTTTACCCAAATCACTTGACTGAGATTATCAAAATACTTCCCCTCTGACTGACAGCATCAGTGGAAAGTGGTAAATTAAAACAACTAGAAAGATGTGATGCATCACAGAGGATGCAAACTAGAAAAGTGAAACAGCAGTGATCAAAGTCTGACATTAATTTCAAATAGTCCTCATCACAACTTTGTCATTTTCAGGAGCTCTGAATGAGTCACCTGTTCTCAAACAGGTTTTATTCAATCCCACCACAGTTAGAGATTAAAAATAAGTATACAGCTATTTTTATCTTTCTGTTATCCCTTCTCTGCATTGTTCTTACATCATTTAATAGACATCCTTACACTCAGGGTGAATGTGTCTTTGCCTATTTAATTCTTATGTGCTTTGGCAGGATTTGTTTTTATTCTTTCTTTGCTGTTCAGTGCAGGATACCAGAAATAAAATATGTTAAAATGTAGCTAAAGTCTAAAAACATAATTCAGTAATCTTCAAAAAGATGTTACAAGTATATTGAAATTATCTTAACAAGAAGCACTGCAATGACCTTTAACGGGATGGGGGAGACCCAATGCTGGACAATACTAAACTAAAAAAGTTTTCAGATTCTTAGAATTATTAAAGGCTTCATCTTGAGACTACTGTACAATAATGGTCTATGTACCATGTATTAATGTACTATGGTCTTACATATTGCTCTGCCCAAATCCCTGGGCTGTAGTCTCAAACTTCATTTTATTTTAAACCAAGGAAAACTGAATTAGCATTTACATTTTGTGTCTGGATGCAATCTTCTGCACTTCATAATTTGTAAAGAAGAATCATCTTTTCAGTGGGATATCATAAAATCATCAATAAACCTCTGCTCAACAGACAAACTGAGAAGTATGCCCTGCACACACCATCATTAATTTAGAATGAGATCATGAACTTCATTCATTCACAGCAGCTTCAATAGATTTAGGGGGCCTATAGGGATTCTGAGTAGGGACTCTTCATTAGGGACTGTAATGACAGGACAAGGGGTAACGGGTTCAAACTTAAACAGGGGAAGTTTAGATTGGATACAAGGAAGATTCTTTACAGTGAGGATGGTGAGGCACTGGAATGGGTTGCCCAAGGAAGTTGTAAATGCTCCATCCCTGGTGGTGTTCAAGGCCAGGATGAAGCCTTGAGTGGCACGGTTTAGTGTGAGGTGTCCCTGCCCGTGGCAGGGGGTTTGGAATGATCTTAAGGTCCTTTCCAACCCTAACTATTCTATGATTTCCTCTCTCACTATTTTTACATCTCTATACTTTCTCAAAACATCCATTAGTTCACACAAGAAGAAAGGGAAAAGTTGAAGTTGATGGTAATCTCTAGATCTGCTTTCTTTATATATATATATATATATATATTAAGTACTGGCAGAAGGCTGGTATTTAAGATCCTCATCAAAACCACCCACCAGGCGCTTACATGGGTGATAACCATTTTGTTTTCATTAATGATCAGGCTACCATAAGGAGATCTGGCTCTGCCAGGTGACAACGGGAGATGGGACATCCTTTTCCACACGGAAACCGAAGAGCTGTACGAGAGGCATCGCTCCCGCGGGACTGCGGGATGCAGCCTAGCCGGGGGCACTGCAGGGCTGTTTCGGAAAGGGGCCGGGGCAAGACCTTCTCCAGCATTTGCTCCAGTGGGGTGCTGACTACTGAAGGCTGAACAGTACAAGTTGTGGACAGATGGTTCGATGCTCTGGCTTCGCAACGATTTCGCTTAGTTCCTTACGGACGGCCGCTGCAACTGCCGCCGGCGAGCGCACGGCAGCAGCGCAGCGCCCGCCGGGACACCCGCGGCGGGCCCTGCCGCTTTAAGAGGAGGGGCCGGGGCCGGGAAGCTGCCAGAAGTTTCTGTCTGCCCGAGCGGGCAAGGGGCCCTGCTGCCCGCGCTGCCCGAAGGCGCGCAGAGCTCGGGCAGATTAGCGCGGATTGCCTGGACTAAATTTGTCCCCTTAAGGCGATTGCCGGGCAAAGCTGCGCGGAAGCGCTGCCGCAGGCGCGGTCCGCCCAGTGCCGTTCCGCAGCCCGCGCTGCGCTGAGGGGCGCAGGGCGGCCGCGCGAGCTTGCAGCTGTGCGTGCAGCTCCTCCAGAACGGCGCTGAACGCGTGTTCTGTTGTACACCCAAATAGCGCTGAAAATACAGTTTTAATACTTCCTGGCCTTCCCTCGGGTGAGAAAAAGGGGATAAGAAGACAAGGGTTTCCTGCAGTTTTGCGCTTTCCGTTAGGTTATCCAAACTAATGGGCACCTGCCACGCTACTACTGAATTCCGTTTTATTAATAGCAATAAGGACGAATAGTTTCTTTGCTATCTCAGTTCACCACTGCTGCGGACGAACGGGATTTTCTACAGGCAGCAGAGGCTGCCGCAGCTGAAAAGCTGATTCCCCCCTGAAATAAGGAGCAGTCTCTAGGTGACCAGTCAGCAATTTCCACCAATTCAGTGGCTGAATTTTCTTTGGCAGGCAAGGCAGGCTGCTGGAAGGGTTCCCTCCCCTCCAGCCTCCGAGCCGATTATGCCTGGAAGGACTTAATAAATGGCTGGAAGCCCACATCATAAAACAACCTGCACATCTTCTGCGTTTGGACACTCACATCGGTATTAATAATTCTGGTCTCCCACGTGTGAGCAAGGAAACACACAGACCCTGCAGAACACAGAATCAACATTTTAACGCTGCAGTCTAAACCGGTAGCATCAGGCTTTTTCATACCTTTTATGGCTGTTAAAGGGGTCAGTTTGCCATTTTTTTTTTTCTAGACATTGAGATATTTTCCATCTACGTGGAATGAAATCATCCTCACACCTCCTCTGTCAAGTGTGCTGCACTGCTGTATTCAAAGTCCTTTGTAAAGTCTGTTATGCTGTACAACAGCTGATAAAAACTGCTTTACATTGTCCTTTGCCTATAAGCATGTCTAATACAGCATGTGTGAATTTATTATTTCTATCTCCTAATCTGTATTTCCTCTGCACCACACACAGGATGTTCCAAGTAAACCACATTAAAACAAGAATAAATATTCAGTCTAGAAACACAGCAGACATAGTAGGAAAGCCTGCAGAACTGCTTTCAGATTCATAAGCAAAGTGAAAACTGGGCCTGTACCTTCACTTTGTCTTTCATATCTACAAAGTTTGAAAAGCCAGGATTTCAGCTTGTATTAAACATTGAAAATTCAGTGTTCATCGATTCTACAAGACTCTTGACTCAAGAAACTAGTGAAACATTTTCAAGAACCAAAATAAAGCCACATGAAAAAACCTACCACCCAAACAAGAAACCCACAAGAAACCCAAACCACCAATCAACAGTCTCACAACTACCAAACAGGACAGACTGATTTTAGTTTTAAAATGGAAATTTAACACCTGCTTATTTTCAATAACCGAAGTTTAGAAAATGCTTGTTCAAGATTCAAGATCCCCCACCCCTGCCAGGCATCCAAATTCCTGTGTTTAAGAAAGAAATATCATAAGGCTTAACGTCTCATTTTTTTTCTCATCCATTCCACGCAAGAGGAACAGTTGAAAAACCTTCTCCTGCCATCTATAGTAATGTGAAGTAGTTCCAAAGGAAGTGTTTCCTTATAGCTTGAACACATTCCGTAATATCAGATGGAAGCGCCCAGTTTGCCAGCAGTACCATCTCATACATACTTGACGATTCCAATTACAGTGCTCAGTCTCACAAATTAGCAGGAAAACCCACCAGTAGCAGCCTATTCTTCAACCTCAAACCCAGCCAGATCCTTAAATCTTCTAATGAAGGGCAAAAGTTTCACGTAACTGGTAATGTAAACTTGCATTCCACCCTGAAGAATTAGCAGCCAAACTCAAAGCCATTCAACAGTGTTTCAGAAACCACTGGGGCAACAAAGGCTCAAAAAGATCCACTTTGCAAAAACACATGAAAACACGGGTAAATCCAACATCTCCTACACAAGTTCTGATACCATGAAGAACTGTTTCCATGAAAATAGGTGAAAAAAAACCCTCAAACAATTAAAAAACTTTCTCTCCAATTACAAAGATATTTAATTTAGACAAGAATTATTAACTTAAATATTTTCAACTACAGTAAGTTCCACCCAATAGCACAGATCTGCCCACACACTGCAGTCTCTCCATCAACTAAATTGCTGAGTGTAATTAAGAGTACAAGATTTTGCTTACAGCTCAGCCTGCTGTGGTTAGGACACTCAACTTTACAGTAATAGCAGACATCTTCAGGGGAAAAAACAAACCCTATTACTACAGCATATTTAATATACTCATTTTGGCAGATAGTATATTTATAGTTTATTTCAAATACACTCCTCACATATATTCAGTGACAAAGATGAGAACCTTCCAAAACCTTTCTACAAACCTCATATTACTGAGACATGTCACTCCTCAGAGACAAATGGAGTATCTGAAGCAAAGACCAAAGCCCCTAAGATAAAAAACTACTTTCAAAAAGTAAATACATTGGCTCATCTTCTACCTCCCAGAAAGGATACCTCAACAGTAAAGAGAAGGAATTTTTCTTTAAACTTCTGAACTACAACACAGACTGAAGGGCAGCGAAGTTTTTCATACAAAAAGGCTATGACAAGAAAGCCCAAGAGCAGTAACAGTGTGCTTTCGGCAAATTTTCTTCTGGCTGAAAAATCAGATTTTGGCTTGGTATTTTTGTTTGTTACTGTTGTACATTTCAGGGAAAGGCAAAATGAATAATTTTGAAATTTCTGAAGGAAAATGGTTCAATGTTATCAACTTTTGCCCACAGATCAAAATTATGGTAGGAGCATCATGATCAAACGGAAAGTATCTAAATTAAAAGGCGGAGGGGGTTTCTTCTAATAAAACCTGCTTCAAGTGTCACTTGAAAATCCACAGGAAGTTAAGTAACACCTCACCAGTCTTATAAGCAAACGTTATACAACACGTCATTGTGGCAAAAACGTTACCTCCCTGTTCCAAGCTGTAAGTTGTCAGAATCTAGTGGACATATGGACATGCTAAACCAACTTCTGAAATCTTTAGTGTTTTCTACAGGTGCAAAGAAGATACCTCTGTTTCTAACTATTCAGAGCAATGTAATGCCTAGCTTTAAGTTCTTAAAAATTTGAAAAGGTGCAAAAGCTGATTTTCCACTCTGAGTAAAAAATAAGCTATGTGGAAGGGATTTGCAGGCTCTAAGATCACGAAGGACCAAACGACCCAAAACATGAGGTTCAATTCAGTAATCGCATCCTTTATTTAAGGCATCCATTTTAAATGCAAGATAGTTTTTCATTATTTTTACTTACCTGTGTGACGTTGAATTTGTATAGAACTGATAACGTTGCCTTAGTTTTAAAAATGAGTCACAATTCTGTCTAGAGGTGCTGCTTATGCTATGAAAAACTTGGGATGTTTCAAAGCACTGAAAAGGATGGTAAGATAATGATATGCTTGTCTTCTAAATGGATTGGAGCAAAGACTATTTGATACCTTAAAAAACCCAAGCAGTCCAGGCTGTTCCTGAGCAAAACAATGAAGTGATTAATATAGAATTATGTGAAGTCTGAAAAAAAATAAAAGCAACAATCAATGAAATTTCAAGGGGGCCCAGGGGACACAAAACCAAAATCAACACAGTCTTCAAAATAACTGGCAATTCTTTGACAATATTTCTGGTTCCAGTCAAAGATAGTTTAATGATTGTTTTCTGTTTAGTAAGTCAGTTCGACAAAAATTCAGTGTAACAGTATTCAGAACAGCAAAATCTATAGTATAGATGTGAAGAGAATTGTTTGTATTCAACACCAAATCTATTCTAGATAGTGGATAAAAATACTGTCATCTATGGTTGGCAGAAAAAGATGGTATTTTTGGATACTAAAGCTGACAGCAAGAACAGGAATGGTGAATAGAAATTAAAATCAGATTAAGACTTTTTCCACTGGAATTGTAGTACATTGAGTTTTATTTTACTACAATCTATCTTAAAAAATTATTTTCTGTTGTGTAAAACTTCAGAAGCAAATTCATATTAAGTTGAAAAACTGAACCTTAGAGAAGAAACAAAAACAAAACCAAAAAGCACTGAACCATAAACCACTACTGCCCTTTCTGCAAATACGAAAGAAATCTTCTTGCTTTTGTTTATCTCCATACTTAGTATAAGACTTTCTAAACTAATTATTGGGAAGGAAGAGTGAGAAGATTTATTTTTATTCGTAGATTAAAATTGAAAGGGAAAGCTAAAGGGATGACATCCTAATTCAAAATCCCCCAGCAGAATGAGGTTTCTCATACACTGACCCAAGTCAAGTCACTTCCTACAGCAATGATTTTAAGTCTTACCATGTTTAAACAGGTTAATCAATTGATGTTATTTCTTTATAAATAAAATAAAATTGATAAAATTACATTCTGAAATTCTAAGCATTTATTTTGAAATGTTATTTTGTACATTTATATGAAATCAGGACTGTAGCTGATCTGTACCTTTAATATCCCATTAAAAATAAAACAGAATAACACATTAAAACATTCCACTAAAAAAAAAAAAAAAAAAAAAAAAAAAAAAAAAAAAAAAACAATAAAAAAATTCCCCAAAAAAAAAAAATAATATCCTGTGTAGCTGTTTGGACTTGTTTTCTGCCACTGTTGTTAACTAGGAGAACCCTAGAGAACTAGGGTACCAGAACTAACATCAAAGCCATATGCAACTGTAAACCAATATGAAACAAAAAAATGTAAATATAAGCCAAAGCGAAAATACAGCATTTTTCTTATTAAGAAAGACAGATTATTTAGTAAACTAAGCACAACTGCTCTACGCAAAGCTATGTACAAATCCAAGCACTCCGGAAATGAGAACATGTGCACTGTGGTTCAACATCAATATGTGTTTGTAGGCGATAGCCAACTGTACACAACAGTCTACTGAAAGCCCAGTAGTCTAAAATGATTAGCTGCATACAGAAACAGAAGGCATTTTACAGGCCGTGCTCCCTTAACTACTGCCTAGTCATTCAGTGTAAAACTGCTGGCCAGGGACAAGACATTCAGAAAGAACTATGAAAATGAGTTTAGAAAACACCTACAAAGACTGAAATAATTTAATTTAACCGCTTTATCAAAGATTCAGTTAGGATGAATGAGATCCCTGGGAAAAGCAAACAAAAACTTAACTACACATAAAAGGTTATCAAGGCTATTCCTCTTGGTAGGATCATTTTAGCTCATTTTAGCTTATTATTTGTAACAGATGTCTGTCATATCTATCCTTAAATACAGGCATGAATATTCCACACTCTCTACACACAGCATATTCCAGTGCTTACAGAGTTTTCCATGTATCATCTAAATATTCCTTGCTACTCTTATTTCTCATTAATACTGTATATAGACCAGTGTGCTTCTGCTTTGCAGTTTTCAAGAGATTACTCCTTAATCTGATTTCTGTAAGAACAAAAAAAAAAAAAAAAAAA
>NDXB01019888.1:83495-115262 GCA_002631895.1 Agapornis roseicollis | reverse complement strand
TATACCAAAAAAAAAAAAAAAAAAAAAAAAAACCAAAAAAACCCCAAAAAACCCGAACTACTCTAATGGTACTCTTCCTTTATAACTGTTTAAATTACAGCAGAAATGGACAATTAAGTTTGAATTAAGTTCAAATAGAGAATGAAAGGTCACTACATTCCATGACTGGTTTCCATCCTGCCTAAGAGCAGCAGGACTTTCAGTTGACTTGTGCTGAAAGTTGGAAATTAGTCACTTTTCAGTTTACTGGATGTTTTACTCTTGTCCTCTGCTATACTGGCAGAGAATATGAGCAACAGACCGGCTGGCTTTAAAGGAAAGCAGTTACAGCATCAGTGCGCACCAGTGATGTCCGCAGATAGCTAGAGAAGTCACTGGGAAAGACAAATGAAACCAAAATTCAGGATGAAGTAAAAACCAAAAGAGAAGTCCATCATGAACTGCATATATGGCTTCCTTCATTTGTTAGTGTGGCAGCCTTGGGCAAGCACATCTAGGGCTCCCACACAGAGGTTATCTATGACCATTAAATATTTTGTATTTCACAGACTAAAAAATTAACATGCAAGTAGCATTCAAAACATTTAAACAATCATTTCAGATGACTTAATTCACATTGCACTGCTCTAGCTTCTGTGACATCCACTATTTTTATCTCCAATCAGCAGTGAACTTTTTACTACAGTGGATATAACACCCTCATTCACATATTTAAATATCAAGTGATATTTAAATGTTGTGATACATATTAAAAATCTCAGAAGCATTTACAATAGTTCTGACTTCAAATCACTGCTGAAACTGAGCCTGTGTTTGTTTGTTTCTTTGGAAGCAGCAACTCTGCTTTCCTGCAGTTTATTTCCTGACTTTGGAAAAAAAATAGAAACAAACTATAATAATGGTTTTATATATATTGCTGCCTACTGTAATCTGATGGCACACATTTACTTTTTAAATAATCTGATTCTTCCTAATTCTGAAGCATACTTAATACAAAAAGATCTTATGCAGAAAGTGCCCAAGTTGAGCAACAAAAAAAGCTTCACTACAACATACAAACTGTCCTAGACATTACCTATACACCTGTATTATTATCAGAGGTCATTTGACACAGGAAAAAGCCCATTTTAGTAGAACGTAACAATAATAAGCAAAATTATGTCAAGACTTGAATACTTCTTGTAAGACGTATTTCAAAACTGCCTTCAAGTGGTCTTTGCAGTGCATGGGAGGACTACTTAATAGTCTAAAGTTACTAGGTTATACAAAGGACTTTATTTACCTGGATTAAGTTGGGTTACTGCAGGGAGGACAATTACAACAACAGCTTTGGAGGTAGTAATCTCTCAGCAGGCAACCCACCTCTCTTATCTCAGAGGGTTCCAAAATGCAAGAGCATGAGTGACTTACAGCCTTCTCTCAATAAGACTTGGTGCTCTTCCTAAATATACCTCACTGTGTTTTACAAAGAATGAGAAACATTCTGTCTATACTACACAGATGGGAAAAATGAGTCAGTAAAGCTAAATGAATTACTCAAGCTTACCCAAAGAGACAAAGATACTGACAAGGAACCCAGTGCTCTATGCATCAGAATACACAACCCTCTGCACCTCAGAGAATGACCAAGGCATAAATCAAAACAGAGGCCTCAATCGTGCAGTCAGCAGCAAGTCTATAGTCAGCAGACTCAAAGTAAGATTAGGCCTTAAAGCATTAAATCCTTTACATGCCAAAATGTCCTTGAGGCATATTCCTCCAATAACTTACAAAATAAATGCACATAAGAATACAATTGTATTTAGGCAGTATCTTGATTGGTACAGTTAATGTTACCTTGTGGTAATATGAACAGACACCCAGCTATTCTTTTAAGCACTCTCCCTTACAACTTCTTATTGAACCTGTATCCTTTTAAGCTTAGAAAATAAATTAGAAATTTAAGCCAGGCAGAGCACAGTATTACTCCTAAAATCTTAAAAATCAATCTTGGTTAGACTGTTGAATCTTAGAAATTGCTGTTGAGCTACAATTCTGTTAAAAGTTTCACTGTAATAACTAAAGCTTTGACACAATGACTTACAGATTAACTTCACTTAGCATTAAAAGGCACAGTAAATAAAGGTACTGGGAGCTATCTCAAGCATATGCAAGTTTAACACAACACACACACACACAAACTGCAAAAACTGCAGACTTAAACTTAGCATTTGAACACCCTGGCAGAATTAGTCCAGTTTTACAAAATACATAAAAATGCAACAATAGCACAAACCTTACAAAATAAGTAAGCTGGGAGCTTTTCCCTAAATACAGCTCTCTTAACAGGTTTCTGTGTTTGCTTCATTAAATTTGAGCACTTTCTGTATATTCAGTTCAGCCCAAAGAGGGGATCTATCACTATTTCACAGAACACTCTGCATCCCACTTGTGATCCAATATCTTCATCCTCCCAACTGCCTGTCTACATATTTATATGGCTCTATAACTACAGTATCTGAACATAATCTCTATGGTAACTTCAAGATTTGTTTACATGGAAAAAGAATATTAGAAACGTATGTAATTTTAGCTGTCATTTAAATAAGTGTTTTTCCTTCTGGGGGAAAAAAGCTTCCTATGCTGCTTCCTATTTCTCTTTGCTTCCATCTCCTGCATCCCCACCCGGCAATGAGCCATATTTGGAAAGCTCTGTATCATACTACTTCAACAACCTGTTGTTGTAAATTCATAACTAGTTTACTTTTAATGAGAAAGACGCGCAGTATCTTAGATCTTAACACTTGTTAAAGAAAGATCATAGGGAAGGGAATTTAAAACCTGATTTTTTTAAAGATACTGTCATTAAGTCATCAGAGTAAAAACCAAAAACATGCCAGACGTTTAACAGCTATACCAAAAGACTTAGTTTGCTGCTCAGCAACTCAGATCAATCTCGAAATTAAAACAGCCTGTATCATTTCCAGCACTGAATATAATACTAGGTACACATTTTACATAACACTCATTCACAGACATTAGGCACCATTCCGATACTGCAAGACCCTCCATACATACTGGTCTTTTTACTAATAACAAAAAAATGATGCATTACATGTTTGTAATAGTTCTTTTTTAATAAGATTTAAGAGTGTTTTGAAATGAGATTCACTGCTACCCAGCAGGATCAGGAGCTGAATTACATGGGGGTCATGATAATATAAATGGCAGTTTGAGCAAGACATGTCAGCAAAATGATAAACAAACCTAACAAACCCAGTTGTTTAAAACTACTTTTTGGTACACAGATATTTGCTATGCACAAAAAAGATCATTCTATTCCACTAACACATCTTTTTTTTTAACAAAACTTGCATAACATATTTGAAAATAAATAGTCTAGAAAGGTCTAAGATAAGAAAAATGAGCACCAGTGAAGTATGTGAATTCTACACAGCACCGAAAAGAAAATTGGAACCTGTTTGAAAATCTTTCTGCACCTTACAGTAATCATTCCACTGCAGAGAATCTCTTACATGCACCCTCCGTAATCATATCAAGATTATTCATTCAACAAAACTCCTACTAAAGAACATAAAGTAAGTAAATCTACCATTTACCCTCTATTCAAGTAAACACGGTTGTATAGCCAGCATTTCCCCTTCCTTGCCCCCCGCAACAGTACTTTCTCAAGCTGGATGACTGTCCCCTGCTCCTCCATGAAGCAAGCTCAGCCCAGGCAGCCATGTCCTTATTCTCCTACAAACAATGTTTCTAAGGAGAACAACCCCCGCTCAGCGAACTTAGGAGTTTCCCCTCAGCTTAACGTGGTGAAGCAAAGCCTGCCCCACCGGCAGCAAATGAACTAAGGCACCAAACGCAGCAGTGGGGACGAAGCAGCCCGCAGTCTGGATCTGCACCAAAGCCTCGCCTCGCACCGGGGTCGGGACAGATGGACTGACAGATAGGACAGCATTTGATCGTGCAACCCTCCCTTCTTTCCCCTCCCAGCCACACAAGCGACTGTTTTACCTTCATGATGAGCTCAGGCTGATGTAAAAACCTCGACAGGGGCTGCGCGGCCGAGGCTGGACCTGGAATTTAAAACAAAGCGCTAAGGCACCGCACCAGCCGCTCGCACTGGGGGTGGGGGGGAGGGGAGGCAGTGATCGGGGTGGGGGCTCTGGGCTCCTCCCGAAACTCCCTTTTTCTTTCCCCGGATCCCCCCTTTCTCCCCGGTTAACCCCCTCCCCTCGTTCTCCGGCCGCTGCTTCCCCTCGGGCTCCCACACACCGTGGCTTCCCCTACACTCGCTGCCATTGACGCCATTTCTGTCAGAGGAGGAGAAACTTGCCACAACAACAACCCACCCCCAGCCGCCCCGGCCGCCGCGGGGGGAGGGCGCGGTGGCAAGACGCGTCCCCGGCTGCCTCCCCGGGGCGCTGCGGCCCTTCCTCAAGCACCCAGCGGCAAGAGGGGACCCACGGGGGTCCCAGCCTTGGGGATCCCCCCTCCTCACTTTACCGCGGGAGCCGGAGAGAGGAAGGAAGGCTCTTCCTCCATTGTACGAGGAAGAGTGCCCGTGTGCGCGGCGGGAGAGCGGGGTGTCGATAGCAGCCCCCCCCCCCCNTGAGTGTTGTCCAGTCAATTTTCTCCAAGACCATAAGGCTTCTAATTGTGGAAATTTTGCTACCCAACGACACACACACGCTTTTGTAGGGGCTGCGGCTCCGGATCGCGGCGGCTCCTCCTCCCTCTTCCCCCCCTCCCTCCCCCCCAAATAAAGGAAAGCGCTGACTCCGCGGCAGGAGTTTCAGCAGCAACAGCCGCAACTCCCCAGCTCGGCGCAGCGGGTCCGGGCGGGGGGAGGGCGGGCGGGAGGCGGCGGAGGGGAAGAAAAGGAAGAAAAGAAGGGAGCGAGGACGGGGAAGGAGGGGGGCGGGGAGAAAGGGGCCCGACCTGCTCGGCGGGGACACGGAACGTGTGTGTGTGGGGGGAGGAGGGGGCTCCGTCCCTTCCCGGCGGAGACGGCTGAAGAAGCCACCGGCCCCTCCCGCACGCAGGCGGCGGCCGATCCCCCTCCCCCCTCGCCCCGCCGCTGGGTGTTTGCGGGGGGAGAAGGAGGATCGGCGAGTCCCGCCGCAGTCTCGCTACGAGGAGAAAAACAACCGTCCCCCTCCCCCCCGCGCGTACGCCCCGCCGCCGCCGCCTGGCCCCGAGTCCCCCCGCCCCGGAGGCCCACACCACCTCCCCACCCGCCGCCGGTAGGGCCGCGGTGGGGGGGGAGGCTCCTTCTCCTGCTCCGCGCCGTTACCTTTGTTCCGCGGTGCCCGCCCGCCCGCTACTCCCCCGACCCGGGGCGGGGGGTAGAGAAGGGAACGGGGCGAAGCCTCCTCTCAGCTCGGGGACCCCTCGGCCCCTGCTCAACGCTCCAGCAACGGCTCTGCTCGCGGCGGCTCCGCGCGGCGGGGCCGATCCGTCCTGCGCGGACCCGGCGGTGGCGGCGGTGACTGCTCGGCTCTGAGCCTCTCGGTCCCCCTCCCACACCGACTGACTGACGGGTGGACGTGCAGAGGCACGCCCCTCTCCCCGCCTCCTGCATTGGGCCCCAGCCTACGGAGCCCGCCCTTCCCTCATCCCCATTGGCCTCCGCGTCGGAAATACTGACATCATTCTTCTCCACCACGATGGAAACCGAGGCCCGGCGCCGCGGGGGCTCATGGGTCACGCAGTTCCCGCTCAGCGCCTCGCACCGCTCCGAGAGGTGGCGCGACGCGACGGGTGGACTACGCCTCCCAGGGCGCACCGCGCGCGGCCGCCGCGAGGGGACGGGGCTCCGACCGAATGCTAATGAGCCGAGGGGGTCAGGCCGGCGCCTGCGCCGTGCCGCGCTGGTGGCGCATTTTCCCCCAACAGGGGAAGGTGGCGCCCGGCGGAGCGGAAGGGGGCGGTACTCTGGCTGCCGCCACTCGTGGAGCGGAGGCTGCTCGGGGCAGCGGCTCCGGCTGGCGGCGGAGGCTAGGTGAGCAGCGGCTGCCCGGGCTGGGGCCCCGCGCCTGCCCGTTATTTGGTCGTTAGTGGAAGGAGGTGCTGTCACCGCCTGGCGTGGGGGCCTAAGAGGAGCCGGTCTTTTTCCCCCAACCCGCTTTCGCTGGGACGGGTGGCAAGGGCGAGCTTGTCTGAGGCGGGGGGGGAGAGGATGAGGGGGGGGAAGGGGAAGGAAGTAGGTCCCGCGGCCGCTCCGCCTAGGAGGGGTTGGCGGGCTGCCCAGGAAGGGGCTGAAGGGAAGGGGGGCCGGCGGCCTCCGTTAGTGCTGGGCGGCGCCGGCGGATGGCGGCGCTGTTGCCGGGACGGGCTGAGTGGGCTCTCGGGAGCTGGGGCTGCGGCGGGCTGGCGGCGGGCGGCGCTTCCCTCCTTGGCGGGGGCCGAGCCCGGTTGCCGGCAGCGTAGATCAGAAAATGGGGATGGGCAGCGGGTAGAGCGAGGAGTGAGGAGTCCGCGGCTCTCGGTCTCACTTATCTAAAATGGCGCTGGTGAGGCTGGGCTGCTTGCCTTGGCGTTTTGGGAGTAGCTGGAGAGGCTCTGCCGTTTCCTTCGCCGTTACATGTCTATTCTATGTTGAACTACGAAAAATGAACCCTATGTCCTATGTGTCGGGCAGGGGTTAGACATTTGTGAGCAGGATAACAGCTTCACCTTTTTTGTGAAATGTGAGTTTTCATTACGTATTGCAGCGATTCAGAAGTAGTCACGGTTTCTGGAGACTCGTTTTCTACCCTCGGGTCAGCCTGAATCTTAAAATGCCTTCCCGTCTGCGTGCAGTCACACCATAGTGCGAGGGCTTGGACAGCCCTGGTATTGTTGTCTGGCTTTCATAGCGTTCATGCTCAATTATATCTGAAAATCCTGTTAAAGTCGAAGAACGGTTCCAGCAACAGCATGTTTTTGCTATTCTAGCGTTAGTGTTGAAATGGTAGCTGTGAAAAGCCGCTTGCTTACTCAGCTGTATCTTCGGGGAAAGTGAATGATTGTTATCCCACAGAGAGGAAGTTGCCCATCTTGAAGTTGAATACAAGATTCTGTTCGATGTCAGCCTAGGAGAGCTTCTGAAAATGACTCTAGAATGTGGACTAGGGTCCAAATAACGGTTGGATTAAGAGCCTTGATAGCCTCTTTGAAACAGTACACATTTGCAACAGTGTCTGTGTATTCCTGAAACAAACCTTCTCATTTCTGCGCTCACCTACTTGGGGCTTTTCCACACACACTAGTTACAATGAAGCCAGTGTCTCGGTACAATAAATTCTGTGATGGAGCCGATTTAAGAACTTTCTGGATGGTTCCTTGTGAACTACACCTCTCTGCTCTCTTTATTTTGCTGTGTAACTGTACTGTGATTGCAGCCCCTGAGATGGTGATGCTTTTAAAAATACTGTCTGTTATTTCAGTGATCACCTTTTCCTAATTTTGGGGAGAAGGAGACTATTCTGCAGACTGGGATGCGAAAGAAAGATTTTTGTTACAGTATAACCTGGAAGTAATATTTGTGTCTTCTCTAGAAAACTCCCGATCACAGCTTTAGGTATTCTTTTAGAATAGTTCCATATTATGGAAGCCCACCTTATTTTAGTGTCTTGTGTGTTTTCAAAGTGATCATTAGAGAGGAATTTCGTTGCAGTCCAAAAGACAGTTCTAGGGGCTCTCTGTTGTAACTGTATGGCCTGTGCCCATAACAGCTGTTCTATGTGTTTATGTGGGGATACTGAGAAATAGCTGGAAAAGTAACTTAGTCATGCATAGGAATTGAAATGCAGCAAGTCTGTATACTGCTTTAAAAAGTAAAATGACCTTAACTGCTTTAATCCTTTGAATAGGTGCACATGTAATCAATTCTTGTGCTTTTGCTAACAAAAGGCTTTGCATTCCCATTCATTGATTGTTTAACTCCTGGCAGTTTTACTTCCCCCCCAGTGCTGACTGAGATCTTGTCTCTAAATGTCTTTGCTGAGAACACTTTCTTTTTGCAACAGTGTAACTTTCATAGTAAATTGGTTAGTCACCTAGGCAAAAAACCCTTAATATCAAGCATTTCCCAAGTGTGTCAGATGTAAAAACTTTGCGCAAAGAGCAGTTATATTACAAGTTTCTTATCATGGTATTCATGCTTACAGATCTTGATAAGCAACTTCATTTACATAGTTATCAAGTGTCTTTCTTTGGGTAAGCTTTGGGGGAGGTTCTGCTCACTGTTCTTGTTTGGGTGGATGTGTTAGACATGTAACTGTCTGAATAATCAGACCATTTCTCTTTTCCTTAGTGAATGTTACCTATTGCTTCACTTAAAGATAGTTTAGCAATCTAGAAAAGTTTAACTGTAGTGATTAAAACTAAGTTACAATGCACTCTTTGTTAGAGCTTCTTTGCCTCCCTTTTATTTAAAAAAATAAAACCCTTCACCCTTGTGGGAGAAGTGCCTGACTGATTTTCTGCTCATAAGAAGCATTTTGGGTAGACCAGTATTAGTTTTGTGCCAAAAGGTGCAAATATTTAGTTTGATACTGTGTAATGCTAGAGACTTACATGTTAGTTTGGGAATCTGAATATTGTCTTAGTGTCTTACAGACAGGCAAGAAACCTCCTTGTAGGCTGAGGGAGAGGAAGGACTTCTAATACCTACTTTTAAGCAGAAACTTTATAGAGGAACAATTCCAGGCCTAACATCTCTTCCCAGCGAGGCACTTTCAATTCTAAACCACTGTTTGGCTTTTTGACAAATAGTAGTCACAGGAGAATTTAAGTTGATAGTGTCATTGTATCTATTTCTACCAGTTTCTTTATGCTTAACATCTGGGGCTAGACTATGATAATCGTTTTGATTTCACTTTCTCGCTGAAGTCCTTTGACACTTATCTTTGATATTTAAGGGTATAGTTTGACAGCTGACTCTCCTTACTGGCTTAAAAGCCGTTTCTATCCGTTCGGCTATACCAGCAACCTGACAATAAAACAGGGAGTCAAGAGTGTCAAATCTGACTTAGATTACTGCGCTGCCTGACCAAGCTAGTTACCAGTTGTGCTGGCATACCATGAGATAAGGTGGAAAGGCTATACTGCTTATTGTGGCATTACTGCTAAGAAACTATGCAAAGCTTTCCCAAAAGGTGCAGCCTTACGAGCATTTTGTTGGCAGCTGTGTTTGCTTAAATAGCCTTTCCTGCCCCTGAAGTGCTGATATATTTGATTAACATATGCAGTGAAGCAAATAAAGGACTTGATCCAAACCTAAGTTTGGAAAATGGCTATCAGTGCAACTTTCAACTGCTGCAAATACTTATGGGTGTAGAGGGTGGGAATAGGATTAGACAGGAACTGATAGAGTTATAATGAAAGGGAAGAGTCATGAATGCTGGAGAACACCAGTTTGTCCAGGTAGCTTAAGAGGAAGCAGTGAGCTTAATGTTGATCATCTGAGCTTTTGGTGGGAGAGTACTGCTGGATTACTTTGAGCAAGTGTGGAATGTGGTTTTTTCTATTCATGTTAACCAACCCTCTTAATGTAACTATGTTAAAAATGCATCAGTCCATACTTATAAATATCAATTTAAAATATTTTAATGGATGATTTATATAATTTTCAGATGCTCCAGGGGCAAAAAGCACATCATTTCCAAGATGCTAGCTAAGTAGCTGAGAAATTATGCTTGAGTAGCATGAGACTTTATGCTCCTGCTGCAGTTCCTGTCTTAAAATGACATTAGAAGAGTTGTTTTTGAGCTGCTGCATCTGCAGTGCAGCAAGGAAGGCTAGAGGTGAAAGGACAGAAAATCTATTACAGAAAAGAGTCTGGAAAAAATGCAGATATAGATGGCCAAAGTTATGTGAACTGAAACATAATCAATAGACAGTTGTTGAGCTATGTAGGGGGTGGACTGTAAAAGATTGCTTATAAAAGTCTATTATCTGTATAGTATATGCCAAAGCCTATGAAGATGTCTTTATGCTGAAACAGAGGTAAGAAAATGGTATATTCCTGTTCTGCCTTCTAAAACAGAACCGAAGAATTCTACCAGAAGGCTGAAGCTAGTGTACAGCTTATTGAAGTTGCCTTGGTGTGAGGTATTTTTCTGCTCTTAGGCATGTCTACTTTTGTATGGGGAAAGCATTTAAGGAGGTCTAATCAGATTAGTCATATGAGGTTTTGTATGTGCTGTCTCCTTTAAAGTGGAGCTTCATTGCTGCAACTGCTCGTTTTAAATACTGAGTGCTCCAGTACATAAAAGAGCAAACAAAGTCCTGGAGTTGGTTTAAACTATTCATGAATAAAGAAAATTCTGTTTAGTACACACGCTTGTTTCTTTTCTAAATAAAATCTGGGAAAATTTTATAAACTGAAGGTGTCATATGCAAAGTTGAAGTATTTGCACCTAACCTTAAAGTCAGCCGACTTTTTATTAATTGCATGCATCTACTTTTTACTTCTGTATTTTTTGGTCTTAATAGTGTTAAATAACACTTTCTTTAACAGTGAACTACCCCTTATGAAATAAAGAAATGGATGGGATGGATGAAACTTCTAAAAGAATCCTAGAGCCATACCAGTACTTACTTCAACTGCCAGGCAAGTTTCTTTGTACTGTGTTCTTCTTAAATATCAAAAATGTTTTCATAGCAAGTATAAACCAAGAAATTTATCCATTCTTGATTTGTGGATTGAAGAGTAATTAAAAGTAACACTTTTCAGTATTTGTTCTTTCTCTTGTACAACCACACTTTTTGAGACTGCTACAGTAGCTCTTGAGTCTGTTGCAGTGTAAGTAGTTTTTCGGTTACTCTGTTCTCTCTTCAGAGTAGCTGACTTGCTACTTTTTACAACTGTGAAGGGCAAATACTAAGGAGTTGAGCCCATTCTTAAATAGCAAAACATCAGCCTGAATTTATTAGTTTCCTGTACTGGACCCAGTGGGTTGTGTTTATTTTGTTGGAAATATGTGTTTCTTTTGTGTAATTTGTTCTGCTGGCATGTGTAGGGCCAGGTATTCATTCTTTCAGCGAATTTCAGCTGTCCCTGGAAGGTGTCATTTGCCAGAGAATCACCCAGTCCTTGTGTAGTATCAGGTCACTAGAAACACATTTAGATTATTTTTTCAGTCTTGAATGGTGCATGTTTTAGCATAATTCAGGACACAATTTGATAAAGAGCTACGGTATGAATATGCATGTCAGAAGCCTCTTTGAAAAGTTGGATTGCTTGTTGTGGCTTTTACTTGCACATGTAAAGTGTAAGGAGGATCTGTCTAAGTGACTAACTTTGTAAAACTAGTAGTGGAACTACTTTGCCACAGGGACTATTGCATCATTGTTTGGTGTCCAGCTTTTATTGCATACTGGTGGAGTTAAGGAAGATCTGAAATATGGTAAATATTAAGGACAGTAATTCTGACCAAAATTATATCTGACCAGGGTAGAAGGCCTTCTTTCTGGACGTGTAGCAAAATGAATCACAGGCACAGTGGTTTTTGCACATCTGCGACAAGACCTGTATATCAGTGTGGCGGGTTCCAAGTCATTATACCTGTGTATAATTTAATTATTGATCTCTGCAAATACTCAGGATTGTCTTGTCTACATTAGTGATTTCTATTTGGCTTGACAGTTAGCACTTCATGAGTTGAAAAATAAGAGAAGGAAAGAATTTGGCAGTAACATGTCCTTTTAATGCCAGAAAGCTAATTTCCCATATCTTCATGGTGTATTCTATTTGGGTATGTTGAACTTAGTTTTGCTGGAGAATTTGCTAGAGAATACTTTGAGAATGAGCCTACAGTTTTCTAGAGATCTTTCTAGGAGCTGGCCCTGAAGAAACTTACTTTCCTCAAACACTATCTTTAGGTGTACTTTTTGGTTGGTTAGATTATCTGATATAACCAATGTATATTGTAACACCTCTGTATCTTTAGTTGCTATCAATTTTCTTAAGCTATTGTAGGTACCAGCAAAAAAAAAAAAAAACCTCAGCTTCCTAACAGGAAATATATAACAACCAAAAAGTGTCCCCCCTGAAAAAGGCTTCCATAGGCAAAAGTACTTGACCAATAGCTCTTCAGTTAGCTTTCACTTTAAATTATGCATCTAGGATATACACCAAGCCTTTCCACCTTGACTTCTGTGGCTAACCTCCTATACTTTGAGTGAGTTCAACCCTTATTGCTTTAAACGGACAGCTTATATGATGTTATACTACAGATAGTGCAAGAGTTTTATATTCTATCCTGCAAAAGTATCATAAATCTGGCTGTGCTTTAGCATGACCTCTTCCTAATTTAGTTTACCTTTTGAAGAAGGTGAGGGGTAAGATATACCTCTCTCTATGCAGAAATACATGTATATCTGTGGAAAGATTGTACAGAGTGACAGATGAAGCAGACAGAGTTTACAGTCTTATAGCTGGATGTTTACTATTTTTGAAACACTGGCTTTGTCCAAAGTCAGCTATGCCGAGTATAGATGAATAGGAGCCATTCAAAGCCAGGCTGGATGTGGTTCTGGGCAACCAGATCTAGATGAAGATGTTCCTGCTTGTTGCAGGGGGGTTGGACAAGATGACCTTTGAAGGTCCCTTCCAACCCAAACTACTCTATGATTAACAAAATAGGACTTCTGATGGTTACAGTTTGGGGATGATACTTAAATTAAGTTTTGTTGTGGGTTGTTTGTTTTTGGGTTTTTTTTTTTCTCCTATATTGCTGTTTTAACTGCTAGTGTGGTAATTGTTTATCCTTTCACTAGCAGAAATTATCGCTTGGGAGAACACACATTCTGTAATAGTAATTTCTCTTTTAAAATCTCACTATAGTAGAGCATTGCCATACTAGTTCATAGCAGTGTTCTGCTTAACCTAGTATTGTGACTTTTAGTCTTTTAAACACAGTGCAATAAACAGGATTAATTTTTTCACAAATTCCAATGTGGTTTGTCTCAAAGTGGCCTGATTAACACATATGATAAATCTTTTATCTCAGACTGAGTTAACACCAGTAGCTGGTTTTGTAGCATTAAGGAGTATATGAAATTTCAGCCGTAGTAAAACCATTGTGATCAACATCTTTCTTTTAAAAGGGATAGGCTCTGATCCTATTCATAACTGTACATCTTTGCTTTCATGTCCCTCTGGTCTTGGCTGCAGTCCTTTCTAGGTTTTTTCAGCAGGCTGACCAATAAAGACTGGCTTCTGGTTTTAGCTTTTTCTTCTGGGCTGTTAAACTTGACCAGCTTGGTGAAGGAGTTAAACACCAGAAGGCGTGATCTCTGCCACTGGCACAGCTACACTTGGCACATCAGAGGCTTCAACTTAGGTAGATTTCCTGAGGGAGACTGTATGTCTCGAGTATCTGAGCTTCAGAGATGCCTGAGGGAGCCAACTGAGACACAGAAGAAAGTGGTGTCCCTGCACCCAAAAGGTGTCTGCAGTGGTAGAAAATGTGTCACAAACCAAAGGAGCAGTGGAAGAGGGTCAGCATCAGAAATAACAAAAAGAGCAAGACCTTGCAGGTTCAAAAGCCTGAAACATCCAGGTATATTGAAGGAGGGGCAAGAACAGTCTGTGCATGTCACATTGGGAAATGGAGACTCCTACAGTGGTGAAGACTTGGAGCTAATGGCTTCTGGCACTAGGAGAAAGATTCCTGTTCCTCGAGCAGATGTGCAATTGCCAAATAGGTTTAGTGCACTGAAGGAAGACACAAAGCTGAGAGCTTTATATACAACAAAGCATCAGATTAGCACCTGGGCAGCAGCAAGTGATACTAGTGGGGAGACTGACTCCTGCAGGGAACAGAGCTTCTGTCTTAGGGAGATCTGCTGTTTCTGGATAGCTGTGATCAGGGTTGCTGTAAGGGAACTGCCAAGGTGTGTTCCACCCTCAGACTACTTAACTGCAGTTCTTCCACTTGAGCACTAATGGATATAGCAAGAGGATGCCTGGAGCTTATCAGGCATCATTATGTGGCTTTTGGAATGAGGGCCAAGGGCACAGGAAGCCATGTGGCTTTTCTCCATTACCCTCAACCCTGTTCCCCTCACCATTAAGAGGAACAAACAGATCCTGCATATCAACAAGTGGTTAGTTGGGGTTTATGACCATGGGACTCCGTTTGTAGGTCAAAGACTACGAGGAAGAGATAGCATCCACGAGGAAGAGATAGCATCCACCTACCCGAGTAGGGGCAAAAATCTCTGCAAACAGGTTGAACAACCTGGTAAGAAAGGACTTAAACTAAAAATTACAGTAAAGTGAATGACTACACACAATCAAGTAAAAAAAACTATGAACTTCCAAACAAAAGTGGTATAGGCTGATGGGGACAAAAGCGGCATCTTGTAATCAACAGTGCAGAGCTGAAGGCAGCTCATCTTAGGTATATGTACTCAAACAAGGAAGTATGAACAAGAGAACGTGATCGGTGAAGCTCTCACTTTTTTTTCCAGGGACTGTGCAGGACTGGGTGCCTCTCTGATGTGCCTGTACACAAATGCATGGGGAATAAACAGGAGGAGTTAGGGGTCTGCATGCAGTTACAGGGCTGCAGTTTTATTAGGGTATCTCATGTGGGATAGCTTGCACAGCTGGGGTGCTGCAATGGATGTCTGACTGCCTTAGTAAAACAATCTGGGGTAAAGAGGGGTGGGAATTGCTTTTTATGTGAAAGGACAACTGAACTGCATGGAGCTCTGCCTTCAGGCAATAAGCCTGTTGACAGGTTGTGGTTTAAGATTAGAGGGCAGATCAGTAGGATGACACTATAGTGAGTCTTTGCTACAGACTACCTGAGCAGGAAGAAGATGAGGCCTTCAGACAACTGGAAGAGTCCTCATATTTAGAGGCACTGGTCCTCATGACAGACTTTAGCTTACAATCAGTATCTTGTAGAAGCAGCAACCACCAAGGTACAGGCAATCCATGAGGATTCTGGAATGCATCAATGACCACTGCTGATACAGGTGATCAAGGAGCTGATGAAGAAAGGCTTTTTGCTGGATCTCGCATGTAGAAACAAGAAAGAATTAGTTAGGACTTGAAGACTGGAGGCAAGCTTCACTGCAGTAACAATGGGATGGTGGCATTTTGGATCCTGAGGAGAAGGCACAAGGCAAAAATCAGGATCACAACTGTGGACTAGTTAACCCTATTTTGAATAGGGGAGTTAAGCTAGACAATTCTACAGTGGCCTTAAATCTGTCACAAGTGGCCACCCAGGTTTAGAAATATAAATGCTTGCTCTCTTTGCTTGTCTTTGTGCAGTTCACTTATGCTGGCTGTAGTGTTTTTGTAGCTGTGTGGGGAGGTCTGCTTGGGGAATTTATCCATTTAGCCTTAATCCATCAGAGGACAGAGGTAAATGTGGAAATGTACAAGACAGCTAAGGTAATAGTTTACTCTCTAGAAGGGCAATGCCCCCTTTCTCTGTCTCAGCATCTGCTGCTTACCCTGTAGTAACTCTGGCAGATCCACTTCATAAGCTGACTCAGTATCTAAAGCTGGCAGAAAGCTAACCTAGCAAAAAAAGGGTTTTCTGCTGGTGTAATAAGTTGAATTAGCTTGGTAAGGCTCTAATGAGAGCTAGGTTAATAGTCCCTCTGCTCTTTCCCAAGCTGTTCTAGCCCTTTTATGTGCCCTCACTATCAAGTGGGGTGCTGCCCTAACAGCATAATTTGTGGTAACTTCACTGCAGCAAGAGTGAAGAAGGACTAATCAGGAGTATGTCTAGAGCTGGAAGTCTGTGGGTTTCGGATATGTACCCTGTCACAAGAACAATTGTGCATATAGAGAGTAAGTCAGGCTGATTTTTCTTTTTTTATAGAAGCATCTCATCTCTCTGAAGAGTTAGGAGGGATTATCCTCAGTACATCTTTAACTTGATTTTTGTTTCAAAGATAAGGGGTTTATATTATTATTTGTAGAAGGAATTTCATCAGAGTGACTCTGCTATGTTCTGGGTTTTTTTTCCTCACCTTTTCCACCCAGCATTTCTAGTGAGAAAATCTTTCTATAGTTACTGTTTGTTTGGATAATATTGTGATCTTAAACAGATTAAACAAAATGCATTTAGCATAGCTGTAATAAAAGCTTGATGCAGTTATGTCTATTACTACAGTTCTTTACAGTAGGTAGTGTCTAATTTTAGAAGTTAGACCTCTATATTCTTCAGTTTCACAATAGCCTTCCTAAAAATAATTAACAGAGCATGACACGTAGCACCAAAGAAATGGGATAATTCCGCCAGTGTTAAGTTTTACTCCTTTAATTTTGTCCTATTGTTCTTGTATTGTTGCTCTGTCTAGTGTGGGGAGAGGAAAGGTGTATGGCAAGCAAGAGAGGCTTCGGCATTTAGGTTTTTGAGACCAGAAACCAATACCGTTCTATGAAATAAAAAGCACCTTTTGTATATCAGAAGATGGTGATGACAGGAAGCAGTGGAAATGTTTGAGAATTGAGACAAAAATTGAAGCCCTCTGTGCCAGGGAGTAAAAGCCCAAACCACAGAGCTATTGTTTACCTGGTAGTGACTTAATTAGAAAAAGAAATATCCTCAGTCCAATTTCTCCATGGTGTATCTCTGCAAGTGAATCTTTACCCCTTTTTATTATTCCATTGTGTATATGCTGGTCACACAGCAGTAGAGAAGCCTTAGGGAGAGATTCAATTGTTGAAATTTCTTTAGTGCTATGGGCAAGATGGCATCATCAACATGAGGACTAATATTGCAGAATCCCTAAGTTGCGTCTCAGTAGATCTTAAGTAATATGGAACCCACTGTCTAGGTTGCACTGCATTGGAATTTAAAGCTTTTATTCCAGGTGCTACATATGCAGAGCTGTTTGTCTTGCAGTTATTTGAAGTTATTTGAAGATCTTGCACATAGCTGAGTTTCCCAAAGTTCAGAGCAACATTGTCTCAGTGTGGGTAGGGAGTGACTTTATTTTATATTGATAATCAGTATGTGACTCCTAATGATTTATTAAAGAAAGCTGACATCAATGGGTTAACTTCTATTAAAATTTTATGTAAAATGGATTAAACAGTAATGTTTAACATTGAACTTGGAGTTTTGATTTTTCATTCCTATGAAACAGGGTGACTACTTGGCTCCACCAAATTAGATTTAGCCAAAGCAGAACAAATCCTACTATTTTTAAGTAGACTTCTTAGGTATAAAATAAATGTGAATTATTGGAAAGTTCTGTTCAGAATGTTCAAGTTTTCTTTAGAGTTACTAAATATATCAAATATCACTTTTGTGTTTTGCAAATTGTCAGTAGCAAGTAAAAGAGTACTACAGGAGAAAGACCTAAAAATGAAGACTAATAGAATTTCAACAAATCCATATCTTCAACTAATAATGAATCATAATTGAAACTTCCTAATCTGTTACATACACAAAATCAACCTGCCTAGCAAACTAGGGTTTACTTTCAGAAGTAGTAAGTTGATCTGTACATGTTACCAACATAGTCAGGATCACTTACTAATTAAACTGCCAAAACTAAATATAGTAACTGTAAATGTGTGCTTCTCATTACTGTGAAATGTTTAAAACTGGTATAACTGATGCTTATACAATGAGGTAACAAGGTAACCTACTAGGATGTGTTGTCTGCTTTCAGGTGACCACACTGATTGGTTTACCAGTTTCAAATCAGCTGTAGTTAAGACAAACTGTTGTCCTTAATAATGAACTTTATGTGCTTTTCCTAAATGCCTGTAATATTTTTATTGTAGGTAAGCAAGTACGAACCAAACTGTCACAGGCCTTTAATCACTGGCTGAATGTTCCAGAAGATAAAATACAGGTACTGGCTAATTACTTTAAAATGCTATTAATCTTTCTTCCAAGGCTACTGGTAACAGATGATTCTCTTACATAGTATAGATGATCAGCAATCTTAAATGTGCTTATTTCTGACTACATTAAAGTAAGCTTTCAGGAAGGCAACTTTAGTGCAAAGCTTTGACTGTGATGTAACACTAAAAAAAGTTACTTCCATGGCTTGTCCAGTGTAGGATAGTTACTTAGTTCCAAGTGTATTCAACCTGTTAAGTTGTAGATAAGCAGCTACCATTGTTACCGACTTAGGAACACTAAGTTTTCAAAGACTTATGAAAGAAGCTACACAGTTACCTTGTAAACTACACAAATATAATGGTTGAAAAAAATCTTTTGATTTTGATACAAAAATATCAAAGACAGAAATGAACTTTATAAAGCGCTATCTATTCTGAACCAGAAACTGTGGACTTCTTACTCCCTAATGAGAAGCTTTAAACTGGGATTTCTTCTTCCATTTTGCTTGTCTTTTGGACAGAGCTATATAAGATGTATGGCTGTGTATTTATACACTGTGGCTTGTCAAATGAAAACTTATCTTGGTTAGACTACAATTTTGCATTTAGAGATTGCAAAATATTCTGCATCCAAGACAACGTGAGGCATTAAAATAACCAATTACAGTTTTTGACACTTATCAAGCTGGTCCTTAGTTTCATTAGTTGGTCACAGAAGTACCTTTGGAGTTTGTGAAGAAGTCTTCTTCCATGTGGCTTAAGAGTGATACTTGGAGTCCTCAAATATCAAAATGGTCAAAGTGATATAAACAATGGAAGATGCTGCATTCATCATTTTGTAACTCTTCTATATCCCAACCTGTCTCTAATTTTTAGACAGATTTATTCTGGCTTCTAGCTAGACACATCTTACACTATGCTCAGCTATGCATTCAAATAAAATGTATCATATAGCAACCTGTGCATAGGTTTAGTCTAATATGGTAGATCAGAATTCAAACTGGAAGAAGCCTCTGGAAGCTATCTAGGGCACCCCCCTGTGTAAAGCAGGTCTTGCTCCCTAGCTACTTAAGGTTTTTGGGATCTTTGCTGAGTTTTGAAAATGTGAGGATGTAAATTCTGCAGCCTCAGGGCCTATATTACCATGACAACAAACTTTTTCATTCTGTCCAACTGGAATTCCTTATGCTGCAGTCTGACTGTTGTCTCTTTTCCTCTGGCTGAGCACCCATGACATAGATCTATCTTCTTTCATGTGCTAGAGTTAACCAAAGCAGCAGTGCCTTTGTATGAACAGAAGGTACCAGTTCTACCTGTCACATTTAAACTGACAAACATATAAGCAGTATTGAAAACTTGAACGACTTGTTCATGAAGAAAACTGATGGTTTAATATTTCCTTTACCACATAAGCTGTTTGTGAGGGAACTTGATATTTTTGGGTCATTTGAGGACAAAACCAATACCCTGTCATCTTCAGTCTGCAATTATTACTGCTTTTGTGCATACTTGTACCAATTTTAATAACTTAAGGTTATTGAAGTCTGAAGGGCCACCTCTAGTCATCTTTTTTTGCCATGTCTCATAATCTTGCTAAGATGTCCCAGGTGTCTAGCAGCCTGATTTCCTTCCGGCAATTTGTATTTCTTTTATTAAAAATCTGAATTCTGGCACTCGTTATTGGATGTTTTTTTTTCCCCCTCACCTTAGATCATTTGTCTACATGTAGTTTTAGATGATACAATTGAGGCTACTGTTCCTTGGTAGTTGGTTTTACTATTGGCTGCCACCATTTCACACTTTTCCCAGGCAAATGGTCTCTCGCCCCTCACTCTGCACTTAGACACTTCACCTTGCTGAATTAGAGAACACTGGGTTTGTCAGATGAACTTTCTTCTAAAAAGGCACTGAAGTAGTACAGGGCCAAGCAAATTTTAAACCTATTGCAAGAAGGGAGGTAGAAATCTGTGTGTCAGAGTGATAGTGCAGCAGCTACAGAGGATAGGCTTAGGTTATAAGAAGGCGTAACACTGTGCTTGCTCTTCAGCTTTCATTATGAAGAGCAGTCTTTTCATTTCCTCAGGCGACTTCCTCATGTCTTCTAAAATAAGCTTGCCCTTTTTTTTTTTTTTTCCATCTGAACTTTTTTGGTTCTTACTTTCAACTCTGAAGCATTTTTGACATTGTCTTTTCAGTTCACAATACAACTTAATTCAAGTACTCAGTCATGAAGCATGAATTAAACCTNTTTTCTTTCCCTTTTTTTTTTTTTTTTTCCATCTGAACTTTTTTGGTTCTTACTTTCAACTCTGAAGCATTTTTGACATTGTCTTTTCAGTTCACAATACAACTTAATTCAAGTACTCAGTTATGAAGCATGGTTTCAATTAAACCTTAAATGTCTAGAAGCTGCAAAAGTTCATCAAACTGACAGTGTGGTGAAATAGGTTGGTAAGAGAAATTCTGGAACAGGCTTATCTGAGGAGCTTGCAGAGAACAGGGAGACTTCCCTGATACTACTGAGAATGAGAATGACATACTGGACAAAAAGAATATGCAAATAGGTATGCAAAGTTGCTTTCAGTAAGTAATCTATCCTCTGATTTAAAGTCAGTGAGCAGCAACACAACTTCACAGGTCAAAGTGAGGCTGACTTCTAACTGGTAGAAGACTCAGTGTTTCTTGAGTAAGTTGTTCTTGCGTCTATATCTGGGACAAACAGTTGGATTGCTGGGGTTTGGCATTTAGTCTTTGTGACACTGGTCACTGAATACTACATGGCTTGCTGCTCAAGAAGATGCTTGCAGTGAAGTCCTTCCTACAAAATACACCAAGTAGGACCATACTAGATACTTGCCACTATTTAATGGTGGCCTTAGTATTTTTTAGAAGCAGGGTTTTTTGATGAATATTGACTGAGGGCAGTGTTTGTAGCTAGCAAGTGTAATTGGTTCATTAGCTTTAAAACACATATATTAATGTGTTTTTCAGTGGGTTTATACAGCATGCAGTTTTATGTGCTTAAATTTATTGCCATGTAAGTAGGTGCTGCATACAGCTGTTATCTGCATAGCAGCTGTGCAGTAAAAACTACATATATTAAATAATACATAGATAATAACAGTATTAGTTAATTAAGAGTTAAAAATCTTAATTTTTTTGTTCACTTGTCCTGTTTTAGAATTAAGGTTCACTTTTAGTCAAATGTAATCAGCTACAAGCTTGATGTTTTGATCAGTCTGTGTACCTCAAGTGATATATGATATTGGTCCACCCAGTAAAATGAGTGTTTAGGAAGCTTCCCAAAAAGTTGTACCTGCCATCTTTCTGTCAAGAATTTTCCAAGTGGTGCTTCAGAGAGAATAGTCTGTCTTCTAAGAACTCAGTACTGAAGTTAACTATACAAAGTGTAGGGAAAGAAAGGTGAACTGTCTCCATTTTTATGAAATCAAGGTTTACAAGACAAATATGAATGATACCCAACACTTGTAAGAACTGACATTGGAGGTCTCAAGTTAGTGCATCTAAACTTTTCAGGGAGCGAGTTCACTTTAAATCTGAAAACGTTATACAAAAGACCACAAGATCCAGGACTTACAGCAAACTGGATCATAAATCTGTATTGATGGTAGAAGAAAGTAGACTAAAGGGTAATCTCACTGATAGAGAATACCATTCTTTAAAACCTTGCCCATTTTAAAAGTGATTTTGCAAATGGTTATATTACAGTGGGAGACTTAGTAATTTTCTCTTCTTGTAACAGGTTATCATTGAAGTGACAGAGATGTTGCACAATGCAAGCCTACTTGTGGATGATATTGAAGATAACTCGAAGCTGAGACGGGGCTTTCCAGTGGCACACAGTATCTATGGAATTCCATCTGTAATCAACTGTGCTAATTATGTGTATTTCCTTGGCTTAGAGAAGGTTTTAACCCTTGATCATCCAGATGCTGTTAAAGTTTTTACCCGTCAACTTTTGGAACTCCATAAAGGTCAAGGCTTGGATATTTACTGGAGGGATACTTACACCTGTCCTACGGAAGCTGAATATAAAGCTATGGTACTGCAAAAGACAGGTGGTCTCTTTGGATTAGCTGTAGGCCTCATGCAGCTGTTCTCAAATTATAAAGAAGACTTAAAGCCACTTCTTAACACACTTGGCCTCTTCTTTCAAATAAGAGATGACTATGCCAACTTGCACTCCAAAGAATATAGTGAAAACAAGAGTTTTTGTGAAGACTTAACTGAGGGCAAGTTCTCATTCCCAACCATTCATGCCATTTGGTCAAGACCTGAAAGTACTCAGGTGCAAAACATTTTACGGCAAAGGACAGAGAACATAGATATAAAAAAGTACTGTGTACATTACCTTGAAAATGTGGGGTCCTTTGAGTACACTCGGAATACATTGAAAGAGCTTGAATCTGAAGCCTATAAACAAATTGAATCACTTGGGGGGAACCCTGAGCTTGTAGCACTAGTTGAACAGCTGAGCAAAATGTTCAAAGAATCTGAAAATTAGACTACTTCTGGGGGTGGATCAGAACTTTTTTAAGGGGAAAATAACCAGACTGTGAGAGGTGTCATAATCAGTCTTGTTTAAAACCCTCTTGTAGCCACATTACAGAAATTACTGTTAAAAGCGACTTGTCAGTAAGTATTGAAATAGTTACCCTGTTATCTATATGGTCTTCACTGTAACTGCTTGCAGATGGCTTTTTTTTTTTTAAAGTGGGTGTACTAGAACTGAAACAAATTTTGACTCTAAATGTAATCATCTTTACACAATTGTTGGCATTGTTTCATGCCCAAAACTCTCATAACTTTAGCCAGCCAAACTATAGGTTTCTGGCTGAAATTGCGTTAAATTAAATCAGAATTTACTGAATGTATTGTGTATTTTCAAACAATGCTCTAGTAATACAAAATATTTGATGTTAAATAACAAGTTACTTTCAACCACAATGCACATAAAACTGTTGTGTGATATTTCCAAGTTAGACTTGCATAGATCAGATGGATCATCTTATGAAGTGAATATCCTATCTAGCCTCTGGGGATATTTTCAGGGGACTGTGAATTATGAAAGATAGTATTTTATATGCAAATAAGATGAATGTTTAGTCTGAATATGTAGCTTTATAAAGTTTTCCAAGTACCTTAAAGCAAAGATTCCATCACATTAGCAAAGCATGAATTTGCTGCTGATTCCAGCTCTGCAGTGAGTAATTTTAATTGCCTGGTTTTAAATTTCTAAACTGTCAAGTATTTTGTAGCTAGGAATTCAAATCTATGCAGTAGAGTTCATATATGTAACTGTAAATAGCAACATCATAAGCTGCTATTAGAAATGGAATGGGATTCACACTAGGTCACTTCAGAACACTGTAAGAGGTATAGGTTGTTAATCTCTGCTTATAATTGAGAAGAGATTCTCCAGGAGGTAATTCATTAATGGCCTGAATTACTATTTAGAGGCATGTTACATGCCTCTCCAAAAAGACAAGTTCTCTAACTTTTCGTTAAAACAAAGTACAGTATCTTGTTCTACACGCTATAATACCGCTTTGGTTTTGTTAATGGCTTAAATAGTACTTTAAAATTATGGACACAGACACACCAAAATGGAACTGGAACTGAGAGCAAGATTGAAGGGGAAAGGCTGATAAGTGACAAAACCCTCTGCTTGTCTATAGATAAATACATATATATATATGAAGGTGAACAAAATTTAAGCAGAGATGTTTGCATTTTCTTGGCTGGGCTGGCTTTAATTGGGTTCAGATTCTTTAGTCTTCACAGCCACATAAGGCTTTGCTTTGGTGTAGGGAAGTAATGGTTTGGATGAAAGGCAGGACTGGTGCTGTCATCGATGGTGTTGGCTCAAGCATATTTTCAAAAGAAATGGCCAGAGGTGCTTGGCTTCTGACAGCTAAAGGATAGTTTTACACAGGTGTTCATTTACTGTTTTGGGAAAGCATGGAGAGTTATAGTCTCAACCCACTGGGAAGACTAACTGAAAAAGGTTGCTGTAATGTCTTCCCTGGGCAGCTTTAAGGTGCTTCTGAAAGTGATCAAGCATGAAAAAATTCAGGATGACTGCTTTTAGTCAGAGACATTATGTAGTTATGGATGATAGCCTATCCCTTTTATCTGCATGTGGAGGAGGAATCTTTGCTCTGCGACTAGCACAAAATAATAAATAGCCTTTTCACTCAATGGGCCTAGTTGCCAGGACTGAATGGCTGAAAGTTGATGAAAGGTGCCTTTAGTGTTAATGTCAGTGATTTGTAATTCCTTTTTCATGACTTGCAGTGCTCAGTAGTAAGTCTGTAAATCTGCTTTATGAGAAAATATTATCTGCAGCAAAGTATGCTTATGTTGTGCCATGCCTTGGGAGTTTCTAAGCACTGTTGCAGTTCTCCTTGAATGGGGGAGAGCACTGGAAACACTATTGCTGTCAGAGAATCTCCTAGTCTTACTGTAAAAGATAGCCTTGTGCCTGTTGGGATATTATAACTGACAATGTGAAGTGTGCTTAGTGCAGTTTCATGCCTGCTCAGTTGCTGGATGTAAACAATTTTGTGTAATCAAGCTTTCCCAATGAGGTAGCTTTTCTTATTTTTGTATAAAACTTCTCTACCATCTGAGACTTCGGCTGTGTGGTTGCTTTGGTTCATTCTGGCAGCTCACCCCAGTATTCTAATACCATATCTTGTGGAACATGCCTACATAAAATTAGGAGTAGTACATTGGAAGTTTTCCAGCTGCAGGCACTTTAAACCAGAAGTATGTATGAAAGGAAAAGTACCTTGGGAAAAGAAAGCTGGACCAACAAGAAACCATACATCTTGCTCTTCTGCCTCCAAGGCTTTGATACCAGCATTCAAAGCATACCTGAAGGTGTATCTTAAAAGGCCCAGAAGCAAAGTATTGTTGCTCTTCCCTTTGGTTAGGATGAATTGAGGCCTCTGAGTTTTGTGGGGTTTTTGTTTTGGGGGTTTTGGTTTGGATTTTATGTGTTCGGGAGTTGGAGAAAGCTGGGATTTTTCCCCTTCCTCTGTTAAGCAGGCAGAGCATCTTTTAAGTATTAAGCATCAGCAGTAATGATGCTCCATAGTCAAAGTAGGTTTTATATTTGGTGCCATAAGATGAGACTATGCATTCTCATCAGTATTTTCTGGTACAAGCTCCTGGTGTTAAACTGTGTTAGGAAAAATCACTTCCTTGAAGCAGCACGAGAGTTCTGTGGCTGCAGATTAGTTTACACTGTATTATGGGAGGCATAGCAACAGAGAACTGTGCTTACACAACTAAAGTTTTTTCCTGATCTTAACAAGAAATGCATTGCTCTGTAATGGAAATCTGAGTTGCAAGTGGAAACAACCGTGAGGAAACAAAAAGGGCTGTTGGTTTCACTGTCTGTCCCTTTGAGCCAGAACTCTTTATTACTGTCTTATGATTACCAACAAGATTTACTTTGATCAGGTTACCAGTGTGTTTCTTGGGGGGTTAGCTTTTGCAGTGCATATAAAGAGAAATGCAAATGCTCATTGGTCTCCAGCATTTCCCCTTACCTCAGTCTGTCTTGTGATTGCATGCTTGCTTGGATATGAATGAATGGTGCATATAAACAAATGCTGTCACCTAAGGGACCAGCCATTGGATGGCACATGGGTCTCTGCTTCTTCAAAGGTTCATTTTCTCCCTATCAATTATAGTGAAAATGGCATCATTTCAGAACCTTACTGAGAAGGGGAGATAACTTGTCTTCCACCTCTGCATTTGAGCGCAGACTGTTCAGGTACCACTGCCCTGGGTTCAGGACAACTTTGTATGTATCAGCCAACTGTTGATACAAACATACTAAAAATGCTAATGGCAGTGGGAAAGTTGCTGCTGGTATTTCTTTATGCTTTCAACTTTATGGTGAATTTTGCTAGCTATAAAATATATATAAATGCTTCCATGTGCTCTGGAAGTTTCCCATATTAATAGCTTCTTTCCTCAAGTTTTTGTTAAAATGCCAACATGGTGGATAAACACAGAATTTGCTTGGTTTGATGTTTTGGTTGGGTTTCTTTTTTTTGTTGTTTGTTTTGGCTGTGTTTTGTTTGAGGAGTTTGTGGGTTGTTTTTGTTTGGTTTGTTTTTTCACCATTCTTATCTAAAACTGGCTTGAACTCTGATACATTTTTTACACTGAATTGGGCCAGGCTTTTATTCAGATGGAAGAGCAATATATGTATCTGTTGTTGCTTTTTTTCCCTGTCTTAATCATATTGTTCTATGTTTCAGGTCTGATACTTACTATGTTCTTTGTATTAGTTGCTCAGTGCTTTCATTGTAATTCTTTTCCACTATATTTCTATTCTGCTACTAATACCATAGCACACACAGTCCCATCAGACTCGGGTTTGATACTAGACAAACAAAATAGTCTGGGTTTGCTTTTGACATGTTAAGTCTTGGCTCCTCATACGCCTTCATCAAAGGTAATCCAAGAACTCCTGCAGTCCTGAAATGCCTGAAACTTTTTTCCAAGAAGCTAAAGCCTGTAACACTTTTTTTTTCTTAAATTATTTTATCTCCTATAGCTGGAGCTAGTTTCCCTGTCCTACCCATTTGCTTTCAACACCTATTTTGCTTTTGTGGTAATGCTTTTTTGTGAAAGAACTCAACTTCTCTCCCCCAGGGCTAGTGAGTTAACTTTTGTCTGGGTTAATGAATTATCCCAGTCAGCAAGAGCCTGATGAATGTCAGAGCTGGCAGGTGGACAGAGGCAAAAACAAAGCCAGGGAAAGGATTTGAGAGAATAAGAAAACCAATTTTAGCCTCTCAAGGCTGTCTCATGTAATTTCCTGTCATGTAACAGCATCTCCTTTACTTCATTAGGAAAGGTTAAAGAGGTGGTTAGTTTCTGAGCTTCCCTTCTTGCTTTCCAGAAAGAATGTAAGAGATATTAAAGACAAATATTATTTATTCTGATATTTTTAACTTGCATATGTCATCTTAAAAGTATAAATTAAAAGTATAGATACAACAAAGTGCATAGTTCATTACTGTATTTTTATTTCTCCTAACAGTTTTTCTGTTCTTGAAGCCAGGGAAATGTAATCTGCTGTGTGCCTACTTGTTACCTCATAGGAACATCCTTCCTCAATAACTTTTATCATAGCTAAGCATCTGTGTTGACCTTTTCTGCAGCATTTTTTTTTTTAATTCATTTAGCTAGCACTCTTGTATGTTAGGTGTGGCTAGGAATAATCCATGATTCATGAACTCACTTTTAAGCTTATTATCTGCAAAATTTGTAGTAAAGATACAGGATAAACCACATGAATCCTGATATCACTCTTCACCTGTGTGCCCTACCGAACAAGTAAGCTCCCACTTAACCCACTTGAAAGGTATTTACTGAGCATCTCTGTTTCCTACAGTGTAGAGAATCATGGGGGATAGCCCAGGAAGGCCTAAAGTAACACTTCCAGGGAGAGCACCGCAAAACCTACATGAATTTGTGTGGAAGACTAGCTGTAATGTGATGGGAAATAATAGATGATTTTTTTGCTGTTGAACTCCATGAAAACACTGGCTGCTCTGTTGGTATATGAATTGTATGCTGTCAGTAAGTAGGTGTATCTTTTGATCACTGTATATTTTCACTCCATGATGTTTCAGTTGCTATTTCTGAAGTATATGGTGTAAGTTACTCAGTAAAGTAATTATTAAAGCCTGTAAAAAGGAGAAATTACAAATACATACATTTTTCATCATGCAGTTTTGAAAGACACATAAACTGGCCTGTTCTCTTGCTGTAATCTAGTACGTTATTCGGCAGTGAACTCCTGTTAGCTGAGGGAGGTGTAACAACTTTTCATCCATTAAAGTTATTAAAATTGGGCCAAGGCCAAAGGAATAAATTAAAAGGGGGAAAATATAAGTATGTTGCAAGATAAAAGCACAAAGTTCTTTAAAAATAGAATTTGAGGTAATTACAGAGTTAATACATGAAGAACTTGTGCCTACAGTTTTCCTGTGGCTTTAACTGAAGAACCTATTCTCTTCTTTTTGGTGGGTGGGATGGTGTGTACAGGCTGAAGTAAAAGCCCTATGGCAGAATTGTCATTCCCAAAATGTAAAAACTGTTCTATAAACCTAATTTCATATTTTACACCAACCAAAATGAATACTCAATAAATTCTGAAATTAAATCACTTCTTACTGAAGTGCTTCTAAAATTCAGAAGTTGCAGTTCCAAGTAACAAGGTTGTAAATTGGTCTAGTTTATTTTATTTTATTGGCATTGGGACTGTCCTGTTTCTTAAGTACATTGGGTGAACTGTAGCTGTTGATTATAGTGCTAAAACAGAAGGAAAAGAAATGGAATAAACAGTTATGTTATTATCTTTCTAGGAGTACTAAATACAGAAATTAAACAACATGAAGGTAAATTCTGAGAATGGCTGAATTGCATATCAAACATGGTGCTGGGGTCAGAAAAATAGTGAAAAGCACTTTTTTCTTTTCAAGAACTTTCCTGACATGTAGTTAAACAAGGTGAAGCATGCTCTGGGGTTTGTATTCAGCAACAGTGAATGAGTCAGGGAGAGCAAGAGGGCTTACTCCATTGTTCTGCTATCATACCATTATTTGTTTAGCTTTGGCATCATTCAAAACTGGAACAGATCGTTCAAAGGGTGCGCTCTGTGGGAGATGAATAAGCTCAGGAAGCAGGATGAGCAGCAACAGCACCAAACGTGGAAGAAAGACTAGGGTATCTGTTTTTTTAGCCCAAGGATATTAGTTGGCCTAAGAAAACATGCTACTTTCAGCAAAGATATATGAAGAAAAAGGCACAGAGATCTTTCATGGAATGCCTATTTGGGAGCAACTGGCCCCTCAAAGCCTATTGGTTGAAGAAGCAAGTTATCACCATGCTGATGAAGGTATATATTATCCAGATTACTTTGATTGGAATACACTAGTGTTACAAAACACCTGCACTTGATTTCTGTGGTCAGTATCGCAGAATCAGTGCAAAGACTACTAGTGTGCTGGCTGCCAAGACTGTAAAGAATTATTTCATGTACTAGAAGCAGAGGTGCAGCACTGAAATAACTTGTTCTGTACTTTCGTGATTGTCTTAGTTTTTGTGGTCCAAAAGTTCAAATGATATTGTTTGAATTAAGAGTGTTAGGAGATATTGAAGTGTGAAGCAATGAGGAGAATGTCAACTGGGATTTCATAACATAGAACTATGTGAAAGCTCTAGGATCTCGTTGTACCTGTCTCCATGAAACCAAAGCTTTTAGTAAATATCTGTTCCCCAGCAATTGCTATGTAAAGAATACTGTCACGTCTTTCACTTTTTACTGTTAATCTACACATACTGGACACCTCCGTCAGTGCCCCAGCCTTTAAATGTGGCTTTACTGCCTTTGCTCAACACACAGCTTGCTTGTAGGCATAATAATACATACTACTTGATCGCTTCCAAGTGTGCTCGCTGCCGTTAGTTGAACTCGACGACCAAAGAGGTCTGAAATAAGACTGTAGCCCGAGGGCACTGAGTCTCCTCAGCGCAGCCACTCGGCCCAGCCCCATTCCGGGCCCCTCCTACCGCAATCAGCGCGCCCTCTCCTCGCATGTTGGGAGGTGTAGTCCAGGGCTGGCAAGTCCGTGCGGGCTGGCCGCCTCCGTGAGCTACGCTACCCAGAAAGCTCTACGGCGGCGACGCCCCACGTCGAGTGCCTGTGAAGGCCATGACTGCAGTGGGGTCGAAGAGAGGTTTAGGCCAATAGCGGCTGAGCTAGGGCGGCGCTGGGAGCTTGGGGCTAATGGGAGGGCGCCGATAGGCCGGGCGGGGTAACAGCTGCCAGTCCGCGCAGGGCAGAAAGGAGGCTGGTTGGGAGGCTGCGCCGGGAGCTTTGGTGCCGGCTGTTGGTGTCTTGGCGCGGGAAAGAAGAGGGTGAGTTGGCGTGCGGGCCCGGCCCAGGGCTGCTCCTGCCGCCCGCTCCGTTGGTTGCTGCTATACCCCCGGCTGGGGGGCGGTGACTTACCTTGACGGCCCCACCTGCCGTGCGCGGTAACGGCCGTCTCTCGCTGTGCCGGGACCAGGCGCGGACGCCGGGTCCCCGCTGTGGGGAGCGCCGCTGGGAGGGCGGGGCGCAGTGTGGGGTCGGGTGAGCCGCAGGCAGGGGCGCCCAGCATGCTGCCGGGCAGTGAAGAGGCAACTCGAGGCAGGGCGAGTACGAAAGCAGCGACTTCCGTGTGTTGTGGGCATCGCTTCTTGTTCGGCACTGGGAAGACCTCACAGCAGCCTTCCAGTATGTAAAGGAGGCCGACAGGAAATCTGCAAAGGGGCTTTTTACAAGAACGTGTAGCGATGGGACAAGGAGGAATGGCTTTGAACTAAAAGAGGGAAGATTTAGATTAGACATTAGGAAGAAGCTCTTGCCTGTGAGGGTGGTGAGGCCCTGGCACAGGTTGCCCAGGAATGTTGTGGCTGCCCCATCCCCGGCAGTGTTCAGTGCCAGGCTGGACGGGGCCTGGAGCAACCTGGTCTAGTGGAAGGTGTCCCTGTCCGTGGCATGGGGTTGGAACTGGATGAGCTTTAAGGTCCCTTACAACCCAAACCAGTCTGTGATTCTGTCTCTGCAGGTTTGTGGGTAACTCTGACTTCGGTTTTCCCAGGATGACCGACTGGGTGCCTTCTGAGGCACTGGGTCGAAGAGTCTTGTGTGGCACAGAGTATGCAACTGTGCGCTACGTTGGCAGTGTTCCTCCCACAGCAGGTAAGTAAGCCAATAGGCTTTACATTTAATGGTTGCTTTCAAAATTCTTACTATGTTCTTAATTGAAAAAAGTTAAGTAGAATGCGGGAATATACAAATTGCTTGTTTTCCTCATTGTTCCTGCCTCTCCGGAAAAAGGGATGCATACTAGGATAAGCCAGTGTGCCCAGGCAGCCAAGAAGACCAAGCGCATCCTGGCTTGTATCAGAAATAGTGTGTCCAGCAGGACTAGGAGTGTGACTGTTCTCCTATATTCGGCATTGGTAAAGCTGCACCTTAAATTACTGTCTTCAGTTCTGCAAGAAAGACATTGAGGTGCTGGATTGTGTCCAAAGAAGAGCTACAAAGCTGGTGAAGGGTCTTGATCACAAATCTTCTGAGGAACAACTGAGGGAACTGGGGTTGTTTAGCCTGGAGAAAAGAAGGCTCAGGGGATCATAGAATCATAGAATAGTTAGGGTTGGAAAAGACCTTAAGATCATCTAGTTCCAAGCCCCCTGCCATAAGCAGGGACACCTCACACTAAACCATGTCATGCAAGGCTTCATCCACCCTGGCTTTAAACACTGCCAGGGATGGAGCACTCACAACTTCTTTGGGCAACCCATTCCAGTGCCTCACCACCCTAACAGGAAAGAATTTCTTCCTTATATCCAATCTAAACCTCTCCTGTTTAAGTTTGAACCCATTACTCCTTGTCCTGTCACTACAGTCCCTAATGAAGAGTCCCTCCCCAGCGTCCCTGTAGGCCCCCTTCAGATACTGAAAGACTGCTATGAGGTCTCCAAAATAGTAGGGCTATCTACAGCTACCTGAAACGAGGTTGTAGTGAAGTGGGGGTTGGTCTCTTTTCCCAAGTAACAAGCAACAGGACAAGAGGAAAGGGCCTCAAGCTGCATGAGGGGAAGTTCAAATTGGATATTAGAAAACATTTCTTCACCAAAAAGCTGCCTAGGAAAGTGGTGGAGTCACTTATTTAAAAGACATGTGGAACCTGGGGACATGGTTTAGTGGTAGACTTCGCAGTGCTGGGTTAACAGTTGGTCTTGATGATATTAAAGGTCTTTTCCAACCTAAACGATTCTATGATTCTGTAAATATGGCAACTTTTAATCTAGACAGGTTGTTAGGGCTTTTTTTTTTTTTTTTT